>AWOL01S0010253.1:54630-81197 GCA_000715115.1 Nicotiana otophora | reverse complement strand
GACCGTCATCCAGAATATCATCATCATCATAAACTGTGACTGGTGTGGCGGGGGCATGAGTAGATGAGGGTTTTGAACCCTGATTGTCATTATCCGAACCCTCAAAAGTGCTTGCTGAGGTGGAAGTCTCATTTCGGAGCAAGTATCTCCTTGGAAATTGTTGTGGCTGAGATTGGGCATCTGGTCGGTCTTCCACAGAGTGGAGCTCTGATGCTTCCCTAGACGGGATGTATGAATTTGACTCAGAGGGCTCTGCATCCCTACCTCGCCATGCAGTTACCTTTTTAGATAACACTTTTTGCATTGAGAGTGGTAGGGTACCCCTACCTCAGCCTCGGGAGGGTTCACCCCTCCCCTCGGATGTATCACCTCGTCTCTGTGATCTAACCATTGTCTGTAATATATAGCAATCAGGAATCACTTATAGTTCAAATCCAAAGTATCAGACAGTTATAGAAAAATAGCATGCAGGTTAGGGGAAGTGTGGTCTGCACATTTTTGGGTGCGGTAGCAGATGGGCTAGTGTGGATCGCACAATTTTAGAAGTGCGGCCGCACTGATGGTTCTACGATCCGCACAATTTTAAGTGCGACCGTGCAATTGAAGTGCGGTCCGCACAATCTTGAGTGGGGCCGCACAATTGAACCTTCAAATATGATAACTCTCTGAAGACAGAGACTTGCTTGATCAGTGGCCGCACACACTTTTATGTGGCCGCGGTTGAATTTATGCGGACCGCACAATTTCAAATGCGGTCCACACAATCATTCTACACCAAATGCCCTAGCCTACTAATCTGTGGACCGCACAATTCCTTGTGCGGCCGCACAATTCAAAAATGTATCGGGCAGATTCTTAGGGTTTCTAATTCACGCTCAATTTAGACATGGTAGTAGCAATTTAGACATGATACATAGTTTGCTCATCCCCCAAATAGCAAATAGGAAGTTAACCACACAAGTTTAAGCTCACATGATGATGAATTTGACATTAGGCCTAAAAATAACTAAACTAATTATGAACAAAATTAAGTAAATTGAAACATTTAAAGATGAATTGAACATACCAGTTATGTAGTGATGCTAACGAAGAATCAAAGATGATGAAATGAGTGTTAGATGCGTGAATCAATTAAGTGCACTGTGTTTGCCTTTGTGTTAATTGTTCAGAGTTCGTAAAGTCTCAACATTAGTGAGAAGGCTACTATATATATTTGACCGGTTAGGGCAAGAGTTCAAGAGATGAGTGCAGCCGCACAATTTCATGTGCGGTCCGCACTCCATTACCTGTTACACATTTACCCTTTGTTGATCTGCGGTCTACACATTTTTGAGTGCGGACCGCACATTTCCTTCTGCGGCCGCACTTTGGCCATTTCTCTGACAGGCAAACTACAGAGAGTTTGCAATTTTTTGATCTCCACTTGTGCGGCCGCAGATCGGTTTCTGCTGTGGCCTTCAAATTTGTGCGGTCCGCACTTTTTTCACACTTAGCCACTTTTCCTAAGCACAGTTCCTGCAAAGCACAGTCATTCCTGCAACAAACATCAAAACTAGTTAGAACAAAACAAGACCTAACTAAAGAAGAAGAAAAAGGAAAAGAAAAAGAAACACGGGTTGCCTCCCACGAAGCGCCTGATTTAGCATCGCGGCACGACGCAGATTACCATCAATCACTTGAAATGAATCACTGCCACTATATGGCCATCACGAACTTTTCCAGATAATGCTTTACCCGGTGACCATTGACTCTAAACACTTCATCATTTTTATTCTTCAAGTCCAATGCACCAAAGGGTGTCACACTCACAACTTCAAATGAGCCACTACATTTAGACTTCAACTTTCCCGGAAACATCTGTAACCGAGAATTGAACAATAACACAAGATCACCTTCTTTAAACTCCTTGTTCCAAATGTACTTGTCATGGAGGTGCTTCATCTTCTCCTTGTATATGCATGGTACCTAAATTCATCTAGCTCATTCAATTGTGCCACCCTTAAGTTGGAGGCGAGATCCCACTCAAGATTTAGCTTCTTCAAAGCCCACATGGCCTTGTGCTCAAGTTCCACTAGAAGGTAACAAGCTTTCCCACACACTAACCGGTATGGAGACATCCCAATCGGTGTTTTGTAAGACGTCCTATAAGCCCATAAAGCATCATCAAGTTTCTTTGACCAATCCGTCTGGTAGGCATTCACTGTTTTTGACAAAATACTCTTGATCTCCCGATTGGAGACTTCCACTTGTCTGCTTGCTTGAGGGTGATAGGGGGTCGTGACTTTGTGAGTGACACCATACATGCTAAGCAAGTTATCAAAAGCTTTATTGCAAAAACGCGATCCCCAATCGCTTATAATGGCCCGCGGAGTACCAATCCTTGTGAAGATGTTCTTTTTTCAAAAATGCCACCACACTTCTAGCGTCGTTGTTGGGTAGAGCAATACCCTCAACCCATTTTGACACATAATCTACAGCTACCAAAATGTAGGTGTTCCCACAAGAGCTTACAAATGGTCCCATGAAATCAATACCCCACACATCTAAAATATCAATTTCCAAGATGGTGGTGAGGGGCATTTCATTTTTCTTTGGAATCCCACCGGCCCTTTGACATTCATCACAATGCTTGACTAGATCACTTGCGTCCTTGTAGAGAGTAGGCCAATAGAATCCACAACTCAACACTTTGGCCGCCATTCTTGCTCCCCCATGGTGACCACCGAAGGGTAAAGAATGACAAGCCCCAAGAATTTTAACTTGCTCCTCCTATGTCACACATCTTCTAATCATGCCATCGGTATAAATCCGGAAGATGTACGATTCATCCCAATAATAGTCTAGGCAATCCCGTTTGAGCTTCTTCCTTTGGTTTGAAAAGAACTCATCCGGTACAATACCACTCACCAGATAATTTGCTAAATCAGCGTACCATGGCATCTCGGTCATTGAAATAGCTAGAAGTTGCTCGTCGGGGAAGGAGTCATTGATTTCAAGGCCCCCATGTGGCCTCCCCTCCTCCTACAAGCGAGACAAGTGGTCCACCACTTGGTTTTCACTGCCTTTGTGATATTGGATGTCTAAATCAAACTTTTGCAATAAAAGCACCCATCTCATTAACCAAGCCTTTGAATCTTTCTTGCTCATAAGGTACCAAAGTGTCGCATGATCCGTGTAGACAATCACCTTTGTACCCATCAAGTACGAGCGAAACTTCTCCATAGCAAAAACAATAGCAAAGAGCTCTTTTTTGGTCATAGTGTAATTGACTTGCATCATTCATGGTCTTACTAGCATAGTAGACCGGATGAAAGATCTTGTTGACACATTGCCCCAAAACTTCTCTGACTGCCACATCACTAGCGTCACACATGAGCTCAAAAGGCAAGCTCCAATTCGGGGCGGTGATAATAGGAGTAGTTGTCAATTTGAACTTGAGCAATTCAAATGCCTTCATGCAATCCTCATTGAAATGGAATTTGGCATATTTCTCCAAAAGCTTACACAAGGGGTTCACCACTTCGGAAAAATACTTGAAACGCTGGTAGAACACCGCATGACCCAAGAAACTCCTCACTCCCTTCACCGATGTTGGAGGTGGAAGTTTAGAAATCACCTCTATTTTTGCCTGGTCGACCTCAATGCCATTCTTTTAAATTTTGTGGCCAAGGACAATGCCTTCCTCAACGATGAAATGACATTTCTCCCAATTCAACACCAAGTTCGTCTCTTCACATCTTGCCAAGAACTTATCCAAATTTTTCAAGCAATCATCAAACGAATTCCCAACCACCGAAAAGTTATCCATGAAGACATCAAGGAAATACTCTACCATGTCCGTGAAGATAGCCATCATACACCTTTGAAAAGTCGTCGGTGCATTGCATAACCCAAATGGCATCTGCGAGAATGCGAAAGTACCATAAGGACATGTGAAAGTAGTCTTCTCTTGATCTTCTGCAATAAGAATTTGATTGTAGCCGGAATACCCATCAAAGAAACAATAGAAAGCACAGCCGGCCAACCTATCAAGCATTTGATCTAGGAAGGGAAGTGGGAAATGATACTTCTTTGTGACTTTGTTGAGCTTGCGATAGTCCATACACACTCTCCACCCAGTTAACATTCTTGTAGCGATCAACTCGTTCTTATCATTGGTAACCACCGTCATGACCCCTTTCTTTGGGACACATTTCACCAGATAGGTCCACGAACTATGGGAAATGGGGTTAACAACCCCTACATGTAACCACTTGATGATCTCCTTTTTGACCACCTCTTGCATTGCTTCATTTAGGCTCCTTTGATGTTCAATGGAGGATTTGGAATCTTCCTCTAAATTAATCTTGTGCATGAAAAATGTGGGGATTATTTGCCGAATATCCGCCAATGTCCATCCAATAGCTTTCTTCCTCTTTTGTAGCACCGCCAATATGGAGTCTACCTGTACGTTAGTCAAACAAGAGGAAAGAATAACCGGTAAAGTAAAATAAGGGCCAAGGAATTCACACTTGAGATGCGGAGGCAATGTATTTAACTCCAAAGTGGGAGGCTCCTAGATTGAGGGCTTTGTTGGAGGAGTCTTCCGATTTTCAAGATCCAAGGACAATTTGCAGGGTTCATAAGTGTACGACCGCATTCCTTGCAGTGAGTTCTCGCATTCCACATATCCATCCGTCTCGTCATCATCAAGGTTAAGCAAAACGGCCTCCAAAGTATCATCAACATTCATTGTGGAACTAGTATCATCAATAATCACATTGGTCACCAAGTCCACAAACGAACACACTTCATTACTATTCGGTTGCCTCATAGATTTGCACACGCGGAACACTACCTTTTCATCACCCACCAGGAAAATGAGTTCACCGACTTCCACATCAATAAGATCCTTCCCCGAAGCAAGGAAAGGTCTACCCAAAATTTTCGGCACCTCATAATTCACTTCAAAATCAAGAATCACAAAATCCACCGGGAGAATGAATTTATCAACACGAACCAACACATCATCAATGATACCCAACGGTCTCTTCATGGTATGATCCGCCATTTGTAATCGCATAGATATGGGTCTTGGTTGCCCAATTTTCAAAGTCTTAAAAATCGAATAGGGCATCAAATTGATATTTGCCCCAAGATCACAAAGAGCTTTAGCAAAGTCGGCACTTCCGATGGTACAAAGGATTGTGAAAGCACAGGGATCTTCCAATTTAGGAGCCATTGAGTGTACAATTGCACTCACTTGATGAGTCATCTTTATAGTTTCACAATTCATCGACCGCTTCTTTGTCACCAAGTCCTTCACGATCTTTGCATAACCGGGCATTTACTCCAATGCCTCAACCAATGGCACATTAATAGATAGACTCTTCATCATGTCAATGAACTTTTTGAATTGATTCTCGCCATTTCTCTTGGCAAGCCTTTGAGGATATGGATGAGGAGGCCTTGGCATTGGTGCCTTAGCCTTTGGCACTACCGATCCTGGTATATCAACAATGTGCTCCCTAGACGGGTTCACTTCCTCTTGAGTCTCCTCCACATTGTCATCAATATCAATTCTTACTTCATCATTTGTTTGCACCATGTTGTTCGGGATCTCATCTTCTTGTACCACTTGATCATCATCCACAATTTTCCTTTGACTTGAGGTGGGTGCATCCCCACCTTTTCCACTCCTTGTAGTAACAACCATGGAATATCCCGTATTGTTCCTACCCTTTGGGTTCACCACCGTGTCACTTGGTAGTGCCCCCTTAGGACGAGTGTTTAAAGCTTGCGAGATTTGCCCCAATTGAACTTCCAAATTGCGAATTAAAGTGTTGTGAGAGGCTAATTGGGCGTCGGAGTCGGCATTCTTCTCCATCATTTGTTTGAACATGTTCTCAATTCGCCCATCTCACTGTTGGTAGAGCTTGGACCATTGGAAGGATAAGGAGGCGGGTTGCTTGGTTGTTGATACATCGGGGGCCTTTGAAAGCTCGACCCCTGATTTCCTTGGTTATTGTTCCACCCCCTTTGGTTGTTGCCTCCCCAATATCCTTGACTATTGCCACTCCAATTGCCTTGGTTATTTTTACCATGCCAATTTCCTTGATTGTTTTGATTGTTCCAATTCCCTTGGTTGTTTTGATTATTCCAATTTCTTTGATTACCATGAGGTCACCATTGTTGTTGATTCGGGCCTTGAGAGTTGTTTCTTTGCCCTTGGAAATTGTTCACATATTGTACTTCCTCCTCTTGGTCATTGTAAGATTCATCTTGATCAAACCCTCTATCTTCTTGCACATAATGTTCCGCATGGTTTTGCACTTGAGGACCCTTTTGCCTTCTCCTATTTACCATCATATTAACTCCCTCCGTTGCATTGACTTGCTTAGGACCTTGCATTTGTTGAAGTTGATCCTTGTCTAATTAATTCATTGTGGTGGTCAACTCGGCAATTGCTTGCCCATGATCATGCAATTCTTTATGTAGGTGAATCACGTTTGGATCATTTTGAGGAACATTTTCTCTACTCTTCCATGCCGATGAAGTATCGGCCATTTCATCTAAGATCTCACAAGCTTCCGCATATGGCGTTGTCATGAAATTTCCACTAGCAAGTTGGTTGACCACGCATTGATTGGTAGTACTGATCTTCCTATAGAAAGTTTGTTGAATCATAGGCTCCGTCATGTCATTGTTTAGGCACTCTTTCACCATAGTTCGGAACCTCTCCCATATTTCATGCAACGGCTCATTGGGTTCTTGTTTGAATGCTAGAATCTCGTCTCTAAGAGTAGCCATATGCCCGGGAGAAAGGAACTTGAAAATTAATTTCTCCGCCAACTCATCCCATGTATGGATGGAATAGTTTGGTAACCTTTCTAACCAATCCAAAGCTTTCCCCCGTAGAGAGAAAGGAAATAGCCTCAACCTTAAAGCATTCTCGTAGATGTTTGTCTGTTTACTCCCCCAGCAAGTGTCCACAAACCCTTTCAAGTATTTATACGTATTTTGATTCGGAGCCCCTGTGAAGAATCCCCGTTGCTCTAGAAATGTGAGCATAACATTTGTGATTTGAAAGTTGCCCGTCCTAATGCGGGGCGGGGCTATGGCACTTACATACCCTTCATTCGGCAACACCCGGTGTGGAGCCGCTCTTGGTGTATTTGGGGGTGGAAAGGGGACGTTGTCTCGACGTCTATTTGCTTGAGGTTCAAGAGAAACCTCTTCAACTGGGTTTTCTTCCAAGTCCACATCCCCCAAAGGCATGTTTTCGAGAGGATTATTGTTGTTGAGAGCCATTATTTCACCAAAAAGATTAGTAACACGGAAGGAAAAGAAGACAATTCACACACAAAATCAAATATATAGCTAAATCTGTTTTTATGCTCCCCAGCAACGGTGCCAAAAATTACTCTCGTCCAAGTCACACCTCTATTCGGGATTGTGAAAAGGTCGATTGCAATAATAATACCCAACAAGGAGTCGGGATCGAATCCACAGGGAGCTTAGATGGGATTAGTGGTATATATTTGGATAAAGCACGTGAAGTATCTTGGTTGCACTTCCATAAATAGGGTTTTGTTTTTACTTCTAAAATTACGTTAAGGATTACAATTCTAAAGATATAAAACAAGAGAATATTGTTTTTGGATGGTTTTCAAATATATAAAAAGTCTTAGGGGTATGCCCTTCAACTAGGTGTTTGCCTAACGGGTTGTAAACTTGAAAGCTTGTTTTGTTATGTGTATTATAGCAATCAACACTCAAATACCCACTCAATACCTCTCGGTAAGAGAGTGATTTTACCCAATTTGGCTTTCTCAAGTCCAAATGGGTATTGAACAAAATAGTTGATAAAATGCTCAAGTCGGGTTCTACTCTCTCTAGGTTCAATCCTTTAATTGGGACTATCAATCTCTTGATTTTATCACAGATTCTTGTTAGCTATATTTTCCTAGATTAAGTCTCTCTTTCTCAAGTAGAGGCCAAGTCAAATAGGCATGAACTAATATTTGCAATCATTTATTCTACAGTTAAAGGCAAAAACAAGGCTAAATAATAAACACCCAACCATAAACCAGCCATAAATCAAACATCTATTAGATTCACACACTAGGGTTTGGTCACAATCCTAGCTAAAAATCTAGCTACTCATAGTGGGTATAGAAGAAAATAAAGAAGAGAAGATGATAAAACTCATATTGCAAGATTAAAAGATAAAAATCCAATGTTAAATCACCAAAGTAAGTTAAAGTTGCCTAAAGAGGCAAGTAAAAACGTCTACAGGACTTTCAATATTCAAAACTTCACCTAATTTTGTGAAAGTAGTCTATTTATACAAAGCTGTATTTTTCGGACAAAATTGCCCTTTCGGAGGTTCTGCGGCAGCACAATTATATGTGCGGTCCGCACTTTTCTTCAAATCTTGACAAGAGTTGATTCTGCGGCCACACAATTCTGGATTGCGGCCGCATCTCTCATGTTCTACGGTCTGCACAATTCTGGGTGCGGCCACACTAGGCTCTTCTTCGGACCGCACATTTCCTAAGTGTGGTCGTATAGCTATTTCTGCGGCCGCACAATTATTGTGCGGTCCACACTTCTTCTTCAGCTTGAAATGAAACTCTCTAAATTTTGTCTCTTACGTAGCTGTTACGGCCGCACAACAATTGTACGGTCCGCACTTTGCACCGGGGCTCTGTTGATTTTCCTTCACACTCTGTGTCCGCAGATAGTAATCTGCGGTCTGCATTTGAGCTTCTGTGCCTGATTTTTGTCCTTGTTCAGATCACTCCTCCTTGAGTTGGATTTCAACGTAGTGGCTCATTTTCCAATACTCCTGCAGGTAAGCATATTTCATCAGTTTTCGGGATACAATTAGACATTTTTGGACTAAAACGAAAGCTAAAAGGCGCTAATAAGTAGTCAAAATTTCCACTTATCAAAGGTCTACATATGTACTGGTTGCCGCTTTACACCTCTGTAGAATAGAGTGTATAGGATGCCAACTGCTCTGTCTTTTGTACTCCCTGTTGGAATGAAATAAAATAGGTACGCTGAATTAAAAGAAAAACGATTATGCACCTATTTTTGTGCCGTTAAGGTATAGCGCATTCAACCCATGCGTTATATATAAATTGGTGATTAGTTAATTTTTTCACCTATTTTTATGCTTTGAGCCCAAAAAAGAAACACTTTGGGTCCGGACTCTACAACGTAACCCCATTGTCATGGGGAGGGGACCAAGCAGGGAACAGCTTGGTTCAAGCAGTACTAGAAAATAGCCGTCATTATATGCAGCTTATATATGCAATAGATATTTCAGAGCTGAACGCACATGGCTTATGCAAACTTTTTATAAATCTATTACTAAAATCATTGGTAATGAAGAATTTCCCAATATTTGCTATTTTATTGGAATTACAGAACCAGTGAGAATGGAGCTAATGAAGTTGGTTAGCAAGGTTAATATCAAGAAATAAAGAAATTTATAGCAAACAAAAGAAAATACTAGTGTTTTACCCTAATACCTATTACAATACAATAAAAATATAGATAGACTCCTAAGTTTATAAGTTTATTCACCAGAGCTTACAATTTTTGGTAAATGCACATCCCAGGAATTCTTCAAGGGTAGATTTCAATTTATTGGAATTACAGAACTAGTGAGAATGGAGCCAATCATAAATACGATAAAATAGAAATAGACTCATAATAAGCTTACAAATTTATTCACTGGAGCTTAACATATTTTGTAAACGCACATTTCTTCAAGGGTAGATTTCAATGAGAGACCTTGTGCCCAGGGTGGGAGTTATTTCATAATCATTGAAACCAGCTTCAGTGAAGAGTTTTTCCCATTCCTTCTTAGTTCTCTCTTTGGCAGCAAAAAAAACCATCATCACCAAGTCCATATTATGTTGTGCTCGAACAGAATCATCCTTTTGCTTAGGATTTTCCAGCACTATGTCTATAATTATCACTTTCCCGCCTTTTTCTCTGCTTGGAATTGACTCTTTGCATTTCTTTAATATCTTCACACAATCTTCGTCGCCCCAATTATGGAGAATCCACTGTTTAACCATGAAAAATTACAGCAGATAGAATTTTAGGGGAGCGAGGAGGACAACAATTTAAAATTTATTGGAAGTTCCTACTTGCGAATTCTCACAGAATATGATATAGAAAACTAACTTTACGAATGTAACAAAGATATAAATCATATAAATCATTTAGCTGTAAGATTAGGCTTCTGCAATGACCATAAATATAGATGTATATAAAAAAGAAAGGTGTTAGTGTGTTCAATTGGAAATTGTGGAAGTATAATTTAAGAGTTTCACTCATATCCACATAGCATATAAAGAATTTTTATATTGTCAGTTTATTTTTACCTAGGTAGGAGGTAATCTATGCTATTTTCAAGATTATAAATACCCTTTTACGGAGGATTACTCAATATTATAAATACTCTATTTGGGCCTTAATGTTTTAATCTTACTTACTTAAGAATTATCTAACACTACGAGTTCTCTAGTAAGTTTTAGTGGCAATATATCTTAATATAGTAAGAGTCTTATAGTAAGCATTAGAACTCCAATTACTGGTATGACCTATTAGGATTTTCAACTTCCATTATTATCTATCTTTTGCTAGATCTAACTGAATTTCGGATATTTCAAATATTTGGAGATAACATTTTCCATAGGATTTTAGGTTTACCTCTACATTTAAGATCTTCAATCATTATGTTTTCACATTTAAGAACCGATGCATCTGGATGCCTAGGTAACATGAGTGGCTAAATCGTATCAAGCACAATTCTCTTATTTTATTTTTTATATGTGGTACTTGCACTTTTTAATTATTTTTATTCTTATCTTATCTTGTACGACTACACATCCACCTTAAAATTTACATATATGTGACAGTCATATATTGTAATTAAGTGGTAGAAGTATATTTATAAAACAAGCACAAGTCATGTATTAATAATTGATTTTGGTGTAGACATGCATGACCATACGTAAGTATTCACGAAAGTATCAACACATGTACCTTGAGTAAAATTGCATTAGCATTAGGAATCTTCTCAAACATACTTCCTCCGACAAACTCCAAGTTCCCACTTCCCTTGAGATCGCCTATAACATGAGGGAGATCAAGTACAGTGCAATTTATGGCAGGAAAAGCTTTGGCTATGGCAATTGCCAAAGTGCCAGTGCCACCTCCAACATCCACCAACGATGTCAATCCCTCAAAGACATGTTTACACTTCGTAATAAGCACATCGGCAATCAGTCTCGAGTCATTAGCCATTGAATCATTGAACATATCATTTCCTCTTGGTTCATCCGCGAAATAGTCCCAAAGAGATTTCCCATTATGAGCTGTATGAAAAGCAGAGGGGAAATCATTTTGGAACCAACTACTTAACTCAAACCATGGTTTTTGAAGGCATGGGTCATGCATGATGAGAAAGTATGACCTCGTACTCAAGGGATCAGCTTTCACAAAAAGGCGACTAGCTGGGGTAAGAGAATAGTAATCTTCATGTTCATTTAGGAAACCAGACTGAACTAAAGAGCGCATGAGAATTGGCAGGAAAGAGATTTTGGAAGGGTTGAGGGGAAGGGCAGCAGAGATGTCGGAAAGACACATTGACTTACCATGTTTGTATAGGACATCGGGAATGCCTAGTTGAACTGCACATTTTGCTGCTGAAGAGCTTACGAAGTTGTAGATATGGTTCCATGTTTGAGTTTGAGCTTGGAGAAGTTCACTTGAACCATTCTCTTTCATTGCCATTTTCAAGGTACTTGCCTTGACTAGATTTGTCATCTAAAGAAACCTATAATATGTGTACTTATAGGATCAATTTTTCTTCTATACACTTCAGGATTCAAATTTTAGTTGTTGGACCATTATTGTCCCATTTTAAAGTGAGCTGGAGCACAACTGTAATGACCCGACCGGTCGTTTTGAGCTCTAGCACATCGTTCGACGGTTTGAGGCCTTGAGTATCTTCACTTCAGGTATTGTGACTTATACGTATGGTCTAAATTTAATTTCGGGATGTTCGGATTGATTTGGAAAGAAAGTTCTAATTTCGGAAGCTTTAAGTTAGAAAAATTGGCAAAGATTTGACTTTTGAGTAAACGACATCAGAATTGAAATTTGAAGGCTCCAATAGGTTCGTATGATGATTTCAGACTTGGGCGTATGCTCGGATTGAGTATGGGATCAACCCGGGAGCATTTCACCGCTTATTATGGAAGGTTGACATTTTAAAGGTTTAAAAATTTCATAAATTTGGTTTGAAGTGGATTTTGTTGTTATCGATGTTTATTTGTGGTTCCGAGCCTTGGAATAGCTTTGTTATGTCATTTGTGACTCATGTGTGAAATTTGAAGTCATTCCGAATTGATTTGGTACGTTTTGACACATGATATAGAATTTGGAAATTTGAAAATTTGAAAATATAGAAGTTTGATTCGAGGCACGGTTCATGATTTTGATGTTGTTTGACATGATTTAAGGCTTTGACTAAGTTCGTATTGCATTTTGGGACGTGTTGGTATACTTGGTTAAGGTCCTGAGAGCTTCGGGTGAATTCCAGATGGTTAACGAATTGATTTTTGGACTTAAGAAATGCTGAAGCTGGGCAGCAGCTGGTGTGATCACTTCTGCGATGTCGTGGTCGCAGAAGCGACATCATAGAAGCACGGTCGAACTCGCAGAAGCAAAATGGGAAGGGACTGGCAGTGGCTGCAGGTGCGGAGAGTTTCCCGCATCTGTGTGACTGCACAAGCGGCCCACTGGTCGCAGAAGCAGTAGGGAGTGAGGCAGGCTAGAGGCACAAGTGTGAGGTTTGTGCCACACCCGCGGGACCGCAGAAACGGATTCTTGGCCACAGGTGCGACTCCGTAGAAGCAGAGTCTTTTCCACAGATGCGAAGGCAGGGGCTGAAGGGTGACCGCAGAAGCGGTCCAGTGGCTGCAGGTGCGAGAGGTCGTTGGGCAGTGTGTTCTTTTAAGAACGGGATTTGGCCTATTTTCTTTCATTTTCACTTGGTTGGGTCGATTTTGTAGAGCTTCAAGGGCAGATTTTCATCAAGCAACACAAGGTAAGTGATTCCCACCTATTACAAGTTAAATGCATAGTTTGTATATGGATTTAAACATGGAAATTAGTAGAAATTTAAAATTTTGGTAGAAAACTTAGAATTTGGTATTTTTGGATTTTCACCACGAAATTGGACATGGAATTTGGAATAAGTTGTATATTTTAGTGCTTAGTGTCATGGGTAAAGTTTATCTTCGACAATTTTCGGAATCCGGGCACGTGGACTCGAGGGTTGATTTTATCGACTTTTCGAGCGGAGTTGGGATTGTTATTACTTGATTAACAATGTGTAATAGAGTATATATTTATGGATTTGCACATTTGCTTGGCTAGTTTTGAAGAGGCGGGCATCGATTTGAGGTGTTTGAGAGGCGTTATAGCCGGTTTTGGTACTTCGGAGCCAGGTAAGACTCTTGTCTAACTCTGTGAGGGAGAAACTACCCCTAGGTGATGTATTTGTTATGTGCTGCTTGTTGCGGGGGCTACGTACGCACAAGGTAACGAGAGTCCGTACGTATCTAGATTCATGTTATGTCCAGGTAGACTTAGGTTCCGGCCATGCTATAACTGTACTATTTGAGTTGTCTCTTGCCTATTAAATTCCCTTATTTTACGTTGCGACTTGAGACTAAACTTGTGTAGAGTGATGGACTTTCTATTGTAGATATTCGACGGGCTTCATGATTAGCCGCGAAATAATTGTACTCCTCTTATGAATTTCTCCCGCGTTATGCGATCTCATCGAAAGGTTTCCCTTAAAATTTATAACTCACACGTCTATTTGTGAGTGGGGTCAATGACCCGTCAAAGCTTCTTATTCTAATGGTTTGTGTCGTTCGACTATCGGCAGTGCGCACATTATGATGGATCAGGCTGTATGCCTCAGCAAGATTATGTACCACAATTTCATGGGAGCGTGTTGTTTGCCTCGGCAATAAAATAGATGTATCAATGGTTCGGCAATGTTATGATGGATCGGGTCGTATGCTTCAGCATTTCTATAAAATAATCTTATGAAATCTTGCGTAATAATTGGCAAGAAGCCAGCATATCTGTGAGCTTTTCCTGATTGAACTGTGACGACCTATTTGGTAAGGTCCAAAATATATATAATCCGATTGAGGAGGTAACTACTAGCTGAGAGTTTTAGTTATTGCTGAGAAGAGGATTGTGCCATGTATTATACTTGTTATTTCGCTTATTTACTCTGACTCACAAATGTTTACTTCTAGTATATCTGTCTTATTGGACGACTAGTAAGTGTTGATGTCGATCCCTCGTCACTACTTCTTTCGGTTAGGCTAGATACTTACTGGGTATGTATTTATTTACATACCCATGCTACACTTGCTGCACTTTTTGTGCAAGTACATGTATGTCTGATGGTCTTTTGGGTGCCGAGAAACGTCTATTGAGGGGACTTTACCATGAGCTGCATTTCATGTTAGGATCCACAGCCTGTAGAGTCTCCATCAGAGTTATTGGTATTCTCCTATCTAATTTGAATTCCAAACAAATGTTGTATTTTATTATATTTCCTAGTTGATGCTCATGCGCTTGTGACTTCGGGTTTTGGGGGTTCCTACCGGTTGTTCATTATTGTACTTCATGTAAATATTATCCTTTACCTTGTGAATTCTATTTTATACTATTTAATTAATAAAAAAGTATGTTTTCAAAATAGTAAAATGAGTAATTAACTAATCAATTACCATTGGCTTGCCTGACGGCGGCGTTAGGCGCCATCACGACCTTTAGTGGATTTTGGGTCGTGACAGATTGGTATCAAAGCATTAGGTTCACTTAGGCCTCACGAGTCATGAGCAAGTCTACTAGAGTCTTGTGGATCGGTACAGAGACGTTTGTGCTTATCTTCAAGAGGCTGCATGGCTGTTAGGAGCACTTCCCTTCTTGATTTCCTCATCGTGCGGTTTGATTCTATTGAGGCGTGTGCCTTTATTTCCTTCCTACCCAATCTTATGCGACGCGAAGCGCTTATTATCAATTGAGGCATCGAGGAGTTGTAGTGGTACTACAGACGTGATGCAGGATGTTTTTCCTTGCGTGTTTGGGCAGGCTATTATCGTCGCCTTGCAGAAGGATGTTCTTTTGTTCCAGCTCAGTATCTGTATTTTCTATGGTTTCGAGACCGTGCACGGATTGCTACGATGTACATGCATTGTTATCGCACAATGTTGGTGTAATGGTAAGGTGCTTGGTTATGTGTCAAGGCAGTGAATGACTTGAAAGGAGGATTTCTCAGCGCATGATTTAGAGGTTCAGTATTTAATTCCAGCAAAAGAAGGGCAATCGGACTATGGATGTTCAGGCTTTGGTTGATGGGGTAACGAGACTTGATATTTTCGAGCGTGGTGGAATTCTCATTTATGTAGTGGCGTCGTCGTCTTTGTTGGAACGTATTAAGGTCCACCGGTATTATAGTCTTCTTTGATTTTTGCCTTCGGGGCAGGGTGTTGTGAAATGGTGCCTAAGACGCAGTTGTCAGAGATAGCGGTGTGTAGCGGTTCCGAATCAAATTGGTGATTCTAATGTTGATGGCTTCCCATCCGTGTCGCAACTGACTCGTCAAGCTACGTGTCCGGTGTATGAAGAACTGCCTTCGGTCCCCCAAACTTACTTACTCGTGGCAACCTTCCATTTTATTCTCTTTCATTGTGGCAGTATTGCTCGAGTTGGAGCATGATTTATATACGTCATGAGATGTATTGCGGGCATCGGATTTGTGATATTTAGGCTATTGTGGTCAGAGGATGTTATTATGGGGATGTGAATTATGCGGGGCATGGTGTGAATTCAGCAAAAGGTGTACAATCGTGTTTTGGTACGACATCTGGTGATAGCTACGGTGTTCGTATGTTAGAATCAGGTCTTGTAGAGAAATTCGGATGTTGGAATTTGGTTCTAAGGCTTATTGACTAAATAAAAGGGAGGGCTTCAGTACGGCTCGAGCAAATGTGCCCAACTGGGTTGTGGTGGCATGGGAAGGTGCACAAGGTGTTGCACAGTGATTTTGGACAACTCCGGAGCAGTTCTTAGCACGTTCGAGGACGAACGTATGTTTAAGTGAGGGAGAATGTAACGACCCGACCGATCGTTTTGAGCTCTAGTTCATCGGGTGGATTCCAGATGGTTAATGGATTGATTTTTGGACTTAAGAAATGCTGAAGCTGGGTAACAGCTAGTGTGATCGCTTCTACGATGTCTTGGTCGCAGAAGCAACATCGTAGAAGCGAGGTTGAGCTTGCAGAAGCGAAATA
The DNA here is from genome assembly GCA_000715115.1 of Nicotiana otophora. Taxonomy (NCBI): domain Eukaryota; kingdom Viridiplantae; phylum Streptophyta; class Magnoliopsida; order Solanales; family Solanaceae; genus Nicotiana; species Nicotiana otophora. Next base: position 64,803 of record AWOL01S0010253.1, on the reverse strand, counting down.
GGAAAGGACTGGCAGTGGCCGCCGGTGCGGAAATTTTCCCTCATCTGCGTGACCGCGGAAACGACCCAGTGGTTGCAGAAGTGGTAGGGAGTGAAGCAGGATGGAGGCACAGGTGCGAGGTTTAAGCCGCACCTGCGGGACCGTAGAAGCGGATTCGTGGTCGCAGGTGCGACTGTGCAGAAGCAAGGTCTTGTCCACAGATGCGAAGGCAGGGGACAAAGGGTGACCGCAAAAGCGGTATTTTGGCCGCACCTGCGGAACCGCAGAAACGGTCAAGTGGTCGCAAGTGCGAGAGGTCGCTGGGCAGTGTGTTCTTTTAAGAACGGGATTTTGCCCATTTTCTTTCATTTTCACTTGGTTGGGGAGATTTTGGAGAGCTTCAAGTGGAGGTTTTTATCAAGCAACACAAGGTAAGTGATTTTCACCTATTACAAATTAAATACATGGTTTGTATATGGATTTAAACATGGAATTTAGTAGTAATTTAGGATTTTGTTAGAAACCTACAATTTGGTATTTCTGGATTTTGACCACGAAATTGGACATGAAATTTGAAATAAGTTATATATTTTAGTTCGTGATATTATGGGTAAAGTTTATCTTCGAAAATTTTAGGAATACAGGCACGTGGGCTAGAGGGTTGATTTTCTCGACTTTTCGAGCGAAGTTGGGGATTGTAATTAATTGATTAACTATGGGTAATGGAGTATATATTTATGGATTTGCACATTTGTTTGGCTAGTTTTGAAGAGACATGCATTGATTTGAGAGGCGTTGGAGCCGGTTTTGGAACTTCGGAGCGAGGTAAGTCTCCTGTCTAACTCTGTGAGGGGAAAACTACCCCTAGGTGATGTATTTGCTATGTGCTACTTGTTGCGGGGGCTACGTACGCACAAGGTGATGAGAGTCTGTGCGTAGCTAGATTCATGTAATGTCCGGGTAGACTTTGGTTCCCGCCATGCTATAAATGTACTATTTGAATTGTCTCTTGCCTATTAAATTCCTTTATTATACGTTGTGACTTGAGACTAGATTTGTGTACAGTGATAGACTTGCTATTGTAGAGATTCGACGGGCTTCATGATTAGCTGCAAAATAATTGTACTCCTCTTACGAATTTCTCCCGCATTATGTGATCTCATCGAAAGGTTTCCCTTAAAATTTATAACTCACACGTCTATTCGTGAGTGGAGTCAAGGACTCGTCAAAGCGTCGTATTCTAATGGGGTCGGGCCATTCGCCTCGGCAGGATAGATACATCTATGGTTTGTGCCGTTCGACCCTCAGCAGTACATACATTATGATGAATCGGTTTGTACGCCTCGGGAGGATTATGTACCACACTCTCATGGGAGCGGTCATTCACCTCGCTAATAAAATAGATGTATCTATGGTTCGGCAATGTTATGATGGATTGAGCCGTACGCCTCGACATTTTTATAAAATACTCTTATGCAATCGTGCGTAATAATTGGCAAGAAGCCAACATATCTGTGAGCTTTTCCTGATTGAACTGTGACGACCTATTTGGTAAGGTCCAAAATATATATACTCCGATTGAGGAGGTAACTACTAGCTGAGAGTTTTAGTTATTGCTGAGAAGAGGATTGTGCCATGTATTATACTTGTTATTTCGCTTATTTACTCTGACTCACACGTGTTTACTTCTACTATATCTGTCTTATTGGACCACTAGTATATGTTGATGTCGACCTCTCATCACTACTTCTCTGGGGTTAGGCTAGATACTTACTAGGTACGCATTGATTTACCTACTTATGCTACACTTACTGCACTTTTTGTGCAGGCACATATATGTTTGGTGGTCTTTTGGGCGCCGAGGCGCGGCTATTGCAGGGACTTTTCCATGAGCTGTATTTCATGTTAGGATCCGCAGCCTGCAGAGTCTCCATCAGAGTTATTGGTGTTCTCCTGTCTAATTTGAATTCCAGACAAATATTGTATTTTATTATATTTCCTAGTTTATGCTTATGTGTTTGTGACTCCGGGTTTTGGGGGTTCCTACCGGTTGTTCATTATTGTAATTCGTGTAAATATTACCCTTTACCTTGTAAATTCTATTTTATACTATTTAATTAATGAAATATTATGTTTTCAAAATAGTAAAATGAGTAATTAACTAATCAATTACCGTTGGCTTGCCTGACGGCGGCGTTAGGCGCCATCACGACCTTTAGTGGATTTTGGGTCGTGACGGATTGGTATCAAAGCGTTAGGTTCACTTAGGCCTCATGAGTCATGATCAAGTCTACTAGATTTTTGTGGATCGGTACAGAGACGTCTGTGCTTATCTTCGAGAGGCTACAGGGCTATTAAGAGCACTTCCCTTCTTGATTTCCTCATCGTGCGGTTTGATTTCATTGAGGCGTGTGCCTTTATTTCCTTCCTACTCAATCTTATGCGGCGCGAAGCGCTTATTATCAATTGAGGCGTCGAGGAGTTGTAGTGGTACTGCAGACGTGGTGGATGATGTTTTTCCTTATATGTTCGGGCAGGCTATTATTGTCGCCTTGTAGAAGGATGTTCTTTTGTTCCCGCTCAGTATCAGTATTTTCTACAGTTTCGAGACTGTGCACGGATTGCTACGATGTCTATGCGTTGTTATCGCACAATGTTGGTGTAATGGTAAGGTGCTTGGTTATGTTTCGAGGTAGTGAATGACTTGAAAGGAGGATTTCTCAGTCCATGATTTAGAGATTCAGCTTTTAATTCCAGCAAAAGAAGGGCAATCAGACTATGGATGTTTAGGCTTTGGTTGATGGAGTAACGAGACTTGATATTTCGAGTATGGTGGAATTTTCATTTGTGATGTGGCATCGTCGTCCTTGTTCGAACGCTTTAAGGTCCGCCGGCGTTATAGTCTTCTTTGATTTTTGCCTTCGGGGCAGGGTGTTGTGAAATGGTGCCTAAGACGCGGTTGTCAGAGATAGCGGTGTGTAGCGATTCCGAATTAAATTGACGATTCTAATGTTGATGGCTCGAGAAAGATGATCTTCTAGGAGGTTTAAATGAGCTGGAGCACAATTACAAAACCGTGTTAGTGTAAACACTTAATCATAATAGATTTTTAATAGATGTAATAGATATTTCGCGATACACATGGAGAGGACATTCATCTCCTACCATACAATTCAGACACGCTATAAATATGGTCTTTCTCTGTTCGATTTTGATTGGTCCCGTAAGTTCACAGAAAATCAAGTAATTTGCTTCATCATCATGTGATCGGTAAGCTTCCAGCAAATGTTCTTGGATTAAGATTTGTAGGCCATTCTTAACAGGTCATAAATCACTTGAAAGCCATTAAGGATATCAGTCACTCCTTTCGTTTCAATTTAGGTTATAAAATTTGATCGAACATAAAATTTAAAAAAAAAAGAATTTTAAAACTAGTAATTTTAATTAAATCATAACCCTTGTGTGAAGATAAGACTTTTAAAACTTATTGTGTTAAATATGTCATAAAATTTGTATAACACCTATAAGTCCGGTCACTAAATGTAAAATGGTGGTAAGTTTTATAATTTTCTTAAAAAAATATCATTCTTTTAAAAGAAAACTAAAAAAGGAAGGTTGCCATATAAATTGGAATGCCTGGAGTGTTTTTTTTTTATTTATTATTATTTATAGTTGATAGTTCAACTAAACCATGGAGTCTGAAAACTAATCTTGTGAAAATTTCATTTTCGCAAAAACGTTGGAACAAAATGTGTGCATGATATCAAAAAACTAGCCAGAGGAGAGAAGGAAGATATTTTTTTGTTAAATTTTGATATTAGTGGAATGGAAGTAAATAAGCATAATAATGGCCTCACGATTACAACCCTACCGTCCTGGGGAGGGGACCAAGCAGGGGACAGCTTGGTCTAGAAGTACAAGAAAATAACTGTCACTTAGCACCTAGGAACGAATTTCAGAGCTCAGAAAGGGACCATTAAATTTTGGGGTTCTTATATATTCTATATATAGCCCTATTATTATCTACACTTAGATTAACTAATAAGTATATATTTACATTGAATTCATGATGCCAAATCTCTTTCAATGTTATTTTTTCACCTTCTTCTTCAAGCTGCCATAGGATCCTCTTTATAATTTTTTATTTTTATTTTTAAAATCTGTATTAAAATGTATACTTTTACACACTATTATATATTACATGTACATTCTTCTACACTATTATATATAGATAATGTATAAATAATATATCTATACTATATAAACTATGGAAACATGGATATTCATGGCTATACAAAGTATATACAGTCATAATACGCCTTCTTTTTTCCCTTAAAAATCTATCAGTAGTAAAAAATTATTTAAACCCTATCACCCATTTTAACGCTAGGCATCACCATTTACACTAGACAAACACCATTTAAATCACCAAAAGAAAAATAATAAAAAGAAAAAGAAGTCAGATAATACAGATAATTAAATAGTTTAATCTAATAATTCTCCACAGAAAAAAAACATACATAAATATGGAGAAGAAATATTTCCTTGAAGTAAAAAGTTGTAAGAATATTGACATAATATAACCCAAGATCAAGCATGATATAGGCTACAATATATTAGCAAGAACAATTGCGTACCTATTTGAGCCATACATCGGATTGACGAAGGACTAGGTCTTCATCTCTATTACCATTTCTCCAATATAGCGGTGTCAATGAGACAACTATCATACACAATAAACGTTTTGAAATAACACTGACTCTACATTTATGTAAGGACTAGAGAGGGACTTAGCATGTCACGACCCAAAATTTCAACCAAAGGGGTCGTGATGACGCCTAACACCACTTGCTAAGCAAGCAACCAGATAACAAAAATGAAGGCAATACATAACATGATATCATAACTAAAGGATAAAAAAACATATCAAGTCTAAAACGAACGACCATCTAACACCTCATAGAAATTGGAGTCACTGAGTACATGAGCGTCTATAAAATAATCAAATACAAGTTTGGAATAAACAATACACTATTTGAAATAGGTAAACAGTAACATGACTATAAATTAGGTGACTCCAAAGCATGTGAACGAGAGTGCAACACTACTTCGAGTCTCCTCAACCAGCAAGCTAATCCGTCCTTTGGGTACCATTGGGACTAACACCAAAATCTCCACAAGAAGAGCAGAAGTGTAGTATGAGTACAACTGATCAATGTACTCCGTAAGTATCGAGCCTAACCCCTATGAGGTAGTGACGAGGATAAGACAAGACACCTACATATAACCAATATATTTAAGTAACGAGAGAATAACGGGAGATATATCAATGCGATGACAAGTAAAAAATAAAAGCTAAAATGACAAGAAAGATAACAAGTATAAAAGCAAGAAAATATAGATAAGAAACTAATGAGAGAAGCGATTAAGGTACACAAGAATTTATGTTTCGCAAGCAACTCCAAACACACCTTTCAAAATAACCACGAAACAACATAGCCAAGTCATCAGTCCGTATAGTAAAAACAAGGAACATAAGGTGGCATAACAATAGCATGGAGATACACTTTGTGCATATTCACTCTTCTTCACAAGCATGAAAATACATGTCGTGCAATATCTCTCAACTCACATCATGGAAGCACCCGTTGTGCAACACCTCTCAACCTCACAGCACAGAAACACCCATCGCTCATAACACTCATCCACACCAAGGACACATAAAATCAGTACCAAACTAAGTGAGGAGAAATAGCAACATCAACAAAAATGATTAAGTATTATATGCCACAAGAGAATTTTCCCTTACCTTTGCACCAATAGCCAAATCAACATTTCAAGGATTTCCAACATCTAATATTCCAACAATTCCAACCTAGTTACCATCATAAATAACATCAAGAATTTCACGATATACTCAAAGAAAGTAAGACATGATACAAAAAACAGCATAGATCAAATAAGGCTAGTTCTATCTGCTTGCTTAACCCATATAATACATAGAGATCAAACACAATTACATCCTAATTCTCTCAAATCAAAATTAACCCAGACCTCCTTTCAGCACAAATCAACCCTCCAACACCACCCTTTCTTTAGTACAAGCCACCAAATCACTCGAATCTAGCCAATTAATGTTCTAATAAGTCAAAATAAGCTTTAGAAACTACCCTAGTATAAACAAAAAGTTCGATCTTTAACATATTTGAAAAGGTCAACCCAGGCCCACATGATTAGAATCTAAAATTAAGACCATTTTCATTTATCCATTCTCCCTCGTATCTAAATATATAATTTGTATCAAGATTGGACCTCAAACCAATATCTAAATCCCCAAAATCAGCCCTCATAAGTATTTCCCCAAAACTCCAATTTTTACAAATAAAAGTACTAGAATTAGGGATAAAAATATATGAAGAATCATGGAAATAAATAAAAAATAATTTAAAGTTACTAACCTGCGAAGTTGGGATTAAAATCCTCTAAAGTATCTCCTTAATTCGCAATATAGGTCTCAAACATGGTGAAAAATAACTAAATCCTGATTTTTCAACCCTTATATACCTAGGCGTAAAGGTGCTCTTCGTGTTCGCAAATCACCAGACGCGTTCGTGAAAGTCACTAGACAATTGGCTATCACGTTCATGAAGGCCTTCTCCCATTGAGAAGTCTATCGCCCCCCAAGCCTCCACGTCCGTGATCAACTGGTTGCGTTCGCGGTGAAGAAAGTCCCACAACCTTCGAACGAACCCAGGCCTACGCATTCGCTGAGTACAACCGCGTTTGCGAAGGCCAATCCCCCATGCCATCGCGTTCGCGATCCATACATCATGTTCGTGTAAATAAAAACACCCCTTCCCCTATTTCACCTTCGCGAATGCGAGATTAGCTCCATGTTCGCTATGCACAATGCACCAGCATCACATCAGCTACTGCAAATTGTGCAAAAATGGTAGAAAATCACCCTGAAACCCACCGGATCACCCGGGTTCTACTCCAAACATCCAAATAAGTACAATAACATAATTTGAATTAATTATTATTTCTATTTATTTTATTGTTTATTGAATTTTATTTTACTATCTTGTAGTACTGTCGGTCCAAGGAGAGAAATGGAAGTAATCGTCTTGTTTCTTTCTTTGGATATGCTTATGTCTCTACTTTGCCCATGGAAATGAGCTTACTCCAAGATCTGACTCCGCCCGTATAGGAGTTCGGGAAGGCCGGAAGTAAATAACGAGCGGTAAAAGAGAATGTCTTATGTGTATTCCTTTTATTTAAGACAACTGCCAGCGAGGGGAAGGATCTCAAGTCCGAGTGGGAAGCTAGTTTCCAAGTTGATATTTTTTTAGCACGCGTGCCTCCGTCCCCTGAAATCCATGAAGTCCCAAAGCTCTTATTCCAAAAAGTGGTAATATTCCCTTGGAGGACTTTGTACAATCCACTCTAGTGTGGTTGGATCCTGTTCAACATCCCAACATTAGGAGTGCTCTGTCGTGGGTTTATAGCGACTGAATCTTGCTTTCGATAGAAGATGACTAATCCTTAATTTTTCGAGGAATAAGTGACTCGTGAAAAAAGCTGACTCTTTTTCAATAGAAAAAAATAGCCAAATAACCCTAGCTCCTCAAAGCCCCATTAACGCAAAATAAGTCGATTACGAACCCTCTCGCTAGCTCATCAAAATAACATCTAAAATCAAGATTCAAGCATCAAACTCAAGGATTTCAAGGTTCATCATTTCCATTTTTTTAAAACTTTTTATAATAAGTGCCGAAATGGAGTTGGGTCACTCGATATCCCAACCAAACATGAGTACAAGTCCAAAATCATCATACAAACTTACCGAAATCATCAAAACACTTATCTGAGGTAGTTTATCAACAACATCTACCTTGGTCAACTCTAAGAATTTTGAAATTGAAAAATCAAGCTTTCTTTAAAAATCACATTTAAACTTCCCGAAAAACAAAACGGATCATGCACGCAAGTCATAAATCATAGAATAAAGCTATATCAAATCTCTAATCACGAAATGGGAAGGTAGAACTCAAAATAACCTATTGGGCTAGTAGATAGAAAAAATTAATGATACTGTAATGACCTAAAATCCCAACTAATCGGGGTTGTGATGGAGCCTAACACCGCTTGCTAGGCAAGTTAACACTCAACAGATAAGTACGAAAGAATAGCAATAAATGACTAATCAGCAAGATAATGAGAAAAAGTAAAAGCAACTCGACAAGATAAGTCCAAAATCTGTAGTCACGTTTAACCCTCCCAATATATGTAGTCACAAGTACATGATCTCCTAGAATTTATGACATACACTGTTTTGATAGAAAATATGGCACTGGTCAAAAAATAGTTGTAGTATAGTAGAAATAAGAAGATTACCCAAGGTCTGCGAATGGAATGCAGCTCTACGTTGAATCACCTGCCGGGAATCTGCTAAGCACCTCTCGGGAATCCACTAGTACCGATATATGGATCTTCACAAGAAGTGCAGAAGTGTAGTATGAGTACAACCGACCTAATGTACTCAGTAAGTATCGAGCCCAACCTCAAAGAAGCTCATTTAAGACACCTAAAATAAACTTGTGCAGCTATATATCAAGGAATAACGAAATAACATATAAAGAATTAAATATAACAACATAATATTGAGAAGTAAAAGGGATAACAAGTAAACAAGTAAAGGGCATAAAACAGAAACAAAGAGTAAAGTGTCACTGAGTAAGCTTCTTTAAAAAATAAATAACGAAACCACAAAGCCAAGTCCACAATCTAAATATCAAAGTAAAGAGCAATGAAATCAACAAAATTGCACAACATCACCCTTCGTGTTATTTCTCTCATCCTCATGTTATAATATAAGAACAATTGCACGGCATCACCAATCGTGCTTTTACTCTTATCCTCATATGATAATATAAAAACAAGCACAGAAACACCCTTCGTGCATATCCTCACGTTCACTCAGCCAATAATATTAATATGTAAATAAGGCACGAAAACGCTCTTCATGCATAATTACTCTTCCTCACGATCACGACAACTCCCTTTGTGCATTTCACTCTTCCTCACCAAGAAATCGCATACAACACATTATTGTGGGAAGCAATTCAATATCAACAATAGTATTTAAACATAACCTGTCATATGAGAATCTTCCAACCAATCGCACCAACAAACAATCAACAATTCAACGATCTCAACACCAATATCTCAATAATCTCAACATAGAAAGTAACATGAATACGAGAAATTAAAGAATTATACAATCTATCTACAACATGGAAGATATAAGACTCAAATAGCAAGACACAAATAAGGCTAATGCTTATCCCATGGCCAACGCCTATACACTCATCACCTTGCATTTACGCCCACCCCCAACACATAGTTCGCATAGTAAATAGACTCGATTCTACCCTATTTTCCTCAAGACAAGGTTAACTAAGATACTTACCTCTTTTTCGAATACAATCTGTCACGACCCGAAATTCCCACCTTCGGACCGCCTAACATTTCACTTGCTAGGCAAGCCAACGTTAGAATAATATTATCTATTTTTAAAATAATTTTTTAAATTTATTAATAATCAAAGAACAAGTGCAGAAGTAAAGTCTGAAATGTAGTAAATAATCCATAAAAACAACGGTGTCTAAATATCATCCAAAAATTGGTATCACAAGTGCACTAGCTTTTAGAATAATACAAATAAAGGTCTGAATAAAATAAAGTTGTCTGGAAACAAACACACAGCTAAAGTAAAGTAGATGGAGACTTCAGAACTGCGAACGCCATGCAGTTATACCTCAACTCTCCTTTGCGTAGTTGAAATCCGAGCAAGTCTATAGCACGCCGCTGGGACCAACTCCAAAATCTGCACAAGAAGTGCAGAGTGTAGTATCAGTACAACCGACCCCATATACTGGTAAATGCTGAGCCTAACCTGGACGAAGTGGTGACGAGGCTAAGGCGGGTCACTTACATTACCTGTACGAAATATTAGTAACAACAACAATAATAGAAATAAATCAGGTAACTCATTTATAATGATTGAAGCCAACTCAACAGTCATAACCAATTATCATTTTCATCAATTCTGTTGCAGCGTGCAACCCGCTCTCACAATATATTCACATTTAATTCTGTTGCAGCGTGCAACCCGCTCTCACAATATATTCA
>AWOL01S0010253.1:4800-53272 GCA_000715115.1 Nicotiana otophora | reverse complement strand
TAAATTCTGTTGCAGCGTGCAACCCGCTCTCACAATATATTCACATTTAATTCTGTTGCAGCGTGCAACCCGCTCTCACAATATATTCATTTTAATCAAGTCTATTATATATTTATTTCAATTAAGTATATATAGACTTTTTAATAAGTCTGTTGCGGCGTGTAACCCGATCCCCCAATATTAACTTTTAATAAGTCAGTTGCGGTGTGCAACCCGATCCTCCAATATGGACTTTTTAATAAGTCTGTTGCGGCGTGCAACCCGATCCTCCAATATGGACTTTTTAATAAGTCTGTTGCGGCATGCAACCCGATCCTCCAATATATCCATTTACAAAATCTTATAGAAGAAATTTCCCCAATAAATGCAACAATTAATATAAAATTATAAGATAACAAGCATACAATAATTATGATTTAATTATATAACAAACAATGACAAATAGCAAATTATTATGGAAATCAGGGAGAAAATAGGCAGTTTAATATTTAATATGCTAAATGTCAAATAACAATTAAAACACATAATTCAAAGCATGCAACAACTAATGCAGGAATTCAAGAATTAATATTTGACAAAGAATAGGAGAGAAACAATTATTATAATAATTAATTTATGGTTTAAAATAAATTTAGTATTTTCAAATAATTAATTTGATGACGTATAGGCACTCGTCACCTCGCCTATACATCGTTCACATGCAATTCACATAACAATTTATTTAAGTGTTCTATTCCCTCAAGTCAAGGTTAACCACGACACTTACCTCGCTTTGCAAATTCCAATCAATTACTCAACCACAGCTTTTCCTTTTAAATTTGCCTCCAAAAGCTTCAAATCTATTCACAAACAATTCGATATATTCAATACTAATCATAGAAATTAATTCCATATGAATTTACTAATTTTCCTGATAAAAATCTAAAATTTATTAAAATATCCAACAGTGGGACCCACGTCTCAAATCCCAAAAAAACTTGCGAAATCCGAATACCCGTTCCGATACGAGTTCCATCATACAAAAATTGTTCATTTCCGATATTAAATGGACCTTCAAATCTTAACTTTTCATTTTTGAAAGATTTTATAAAAATATGATTTCTTCCATCTAAATCCAAAATAAATGATGAATATAGACATGGATTTATGAAATATAATCACTTTTTGTTAAAGAATACTTACCCAATTCAAAGTCGTGAAAATCCCCCTTGAAATCGCCCAAATCCGAGACTTGAAACTCAAAAATGAGTAAAAATGGTGACTTTCGAATTTATGGGCCCTGCCTAGTCATTTTCGCATCTGCGGATAAAAGTTCAGCATTTGCGAGACAAAAGCTCGCATTTGCGATGCCAGGCTGCCAGGTGAAGTTCCGCATCTGCGGACACTCTTGTCGCACTTGCGACATCCGCTTCTGCGCAAAATGGCCGCACTTGCGAAGACCCCAGGCCAGCCCAGTCCCGCATCTGCGTGATTTGGTGTGCATCTGCGGACACGCTTCTGTGAGAAGCTATCCACTTCTGCGATCGAAGCCTGAACGCGCCTGGGCGCATCTGTGATGGAAGGCTCGCTTCTGCGAGCTCGCACCTGCGGGCAAAAATCTGCAGGTGCGATCACAATAGAAGGAAAAATTTAAATTTTTGCTTAAGTCCAATTCTTGATCCGATTTCAATCCGTATCACTCTCGGGGTACTCGGGACCCCATACAAATATACCAACAAGTAAAATAAATTAATACGGACTTACTCGGGGTGTCGTATCACGTCAAACAACGCTGAAATTACAATTCATACCCCGATTCAAACTTTGAGTTTTAAACTTTTTATTTTGCAAATCTCGTGCCAAAACATATTAAATGAATCCGGAATGACTTCAAATTTGGTACACAAGTCATAAATGACATAATGGAGCTGTTCAAATTTCCAGAATTAGATTCCGGTTCTGATATCAAAAAGTCAACCCCGAGGTCACACTTGGAAATCTTTAGCCTTTAAATTGCTAGTTCCGTTAAATGGTCATAAGTTGAGCTAGGAACCTCCAAATTAAATTCCGGGGATACGCCCAAGTACCAAATCATGATACGGAGCTACTGGAACTGTCAAAATACTGATCCGGGTCTGTTTACTAAAAATGTTGACCAAAGTCAACTCAGTAGTCAACTCAGTTGAGTTTTAAAGCTCTATTTCACATTTTAATCCATTTTTCACATGAAAACTTTCCGGAAAATTTTACAAACTGCGCAAACAAGTCGAAGAATGATAAGTGGTGCCTTTTGAGGTCTTAGAAAACATAATTACTTATTAAATTAAAAGATGACATTTTGGGTCATCACATTCTCCACCTCTAAAACAAACTTTCGTCCTCAAATAGAGTTACAAAAAAATACCTGAACTGGAGAAAAGGTGTGGATATTTACTCCGCATGTCCGACTCAGACTCCCAGGTAGATTCCTCTACCGGTTGACCTCTCCATTGCACCTGAACTGAAGGATAACTCTTAGACCTCAACTGCCGTACCTGCCGAGCTAGAATAGCCACCAGCTCCTCTTCGTAAGTCAAATCTTTGTCCAATTGGACTGAGCTGAAATCTAACACATGGGACGGATCACCATGATATTTCCGCAGCATAGACACATGGAACACCGGATGAACCAATGATAAACTAGGGGTAATGCAAGCCTGTAGGCTACTTCACCCACCCTTTCAAGAATTTCAAAGGGTCCGGTATACCTAGGGCTCAACTTGCCCTTCTTTCCGAACCTCATTACACCTTTCATAGGTGAAACCCGGAGCAATATTCTTTCTCCAACCATGAATGCAATATCACAAACTTTTCGGTCGGCATAACTATTTTGCCTAGACTGAGCTGAGCGAAGTCGATCCTGAATAATCTTGACCTTATCCAAGGCATCCCGTACCAAATCGGTACCCAACAACCGAGCCTCTCCCGGTTCAAACCAACCAACTGAAGATCGACATTTACTTCCATATAATACATCATATGGAGTCATCTGAATGCTCGACTGGTAGCTATTATTATAAGCAAACTCTGCGAGTGGCAAGAAATGATCCCAAGAACATCCAAAGTCTATAACACAAGCGCAGAGCATATCTTCCAATATCTAAATAGTGCGCTCTGACTGTCCGTCTGTCTGTGGATGAAAGGTTGTGCTCAACTCCACCCGCATGCCTAACTCACACTGTACAGCCCTCCAGAAATGTGAGGTAAACTGCGTACCTCGATCTGAAATAATAGACACGGGCACACCGTGAAGGCGGACAATCTCACGAATGTAAATTTCAGCTAACCTCTCTGAAGAATAGGTAACTGCCACTGGAATGAAATGTGCTGACTTGGTCAACTTGTCCACAATGACCCAAACTGTGTCAAATTTTCTCTGAGTCCATGGGAGCCCAATAACAAAATCCATAGTGATACACTCCTTCCACTCAGGAATTTATAACTTCCGAAGAAAACCACCAGGTCTCTGATGCTCATACTTAACTTGCTGACAATTCATACACCGAGCTACATATGCAACTATATCCTTTTTCATTATCCTCTACCAATAATGTTGCCGCAAATCTTGATATATTTTGGCAGTACCTGGATGAATAGAATACCTGGAACTGTGTGCTTCTTCAAGAATTAATTCACAAAGCCCATCCACATTAGGCATACAAATACGACCCTGCATTCGCAGAACCCCATCTTCCCCCACAACAACCTGTTTGGCATCATTATGCCGCACAGTGTCCTTAAGGACAAGTAAATGAGGATCATCATATTGCCTCTCTATGATGCGCTCATATAAAGAAGACCGAGCGACTGTGCAAGCTAGAACCCGACTGGGTTCTGAAACATCTAACCTCACGAATTGATTAGCCAAAGTCTGAACATCTGTAGCTAATGGCCTCTCACCAACTGGAATATACGCAAGACTGCCCATACTCACAACCTTTCTACTCAAAGCATCGGCCACCACATTGGCCTTTCCGGGGTGATACAAAATCGTGAATCGTCTTTCAACAACTCCAACCATCTTCTCTGCCTCAAATTAAGTTCCTTTTGTTTGAACAGATACTGAAGGCTACGATGATCAGTAAATACCTCACACGAGACACCGTAGAGGTAATGCCTCCAAATCATCAGTGCATGAACAATAGCTGCCAATTCTAAGTTATGAACATGATAATTCTTCTCGTGAACTTTCAACTGCCGCGACGTATATGCAATTACCTTTCCATCTTGCATTAATACTGCACCAAGCCCAATATGAGATGCGTCATAATATACCGTATACGATCCTAAACCTGTGGGTAATATCAACACTGGCGCCGTAGTCAAAGTGGTTTTGAACTTCTGAAAGCTCAACTCACACTCGTCTGACCATCTGAATGGGACACCTTTCTGGGTTAACCTGGTTAATGGGCTTGCTATAGATGAAAACCCTTCCACGAACCGACGATAATAACCTACTAAACCCAGGAAACTCCGGATCTCTGTAACTGAAGTAGGTCTAGGCTAATTTTGAACAACCTCAATCTTCTTAGGATCCACCTTTATGCATATAACATGCCCCAAAAAGGCAACTGAGTCTAACCAAAACTCACATTTTGAAAACTTGGCATATAACTGATTATTCTTCAAGGTGTGAAGCACACTTCGAAGATGCTGCTCATGTTCCTCTTGACTGCTGGAGTAAATAAAGATATCATCAACAAATACAACCACAAAAGAATCCAAATAAGGCTTGAACATCCGATTCATCAAATCCATAAATGCTGCTGGGGCATTTGTCAACCCAAATGACATTACTAGGAATTCGTAATGCCTATACCGAGTTCGAAAAGCTATTTTAGGGACATCAGATGCCCTAATCTTCAACTGATTGTAACCCGACCTCAAATCGATCTTCAAAAATACCTTGGCACCCTGAATCTGATCAAATAAGTCATCAGTTCTTGATAACGGATATTTATTTTTGATAGTGGCCTTGTTAAACTGCCGATAATCTATACACATCTGCATAGAGCCATCTTTCTTCTTTACAAATAATACTGGTGCACCCCAGGGCGAGACACTAGGTCTAATGAATTCCTGATCAAGCAAGTATTGTAACTGCTCTTTCAATTCTGGCGGGGCCATACGGTATGGTGGAATAGAAATGGGCTGAGTGCCCGGAGCCAAATCAATACAGAAGTCAATATCTCTGTCGGGTGTCATCCCCGGAAAATCTGTAGGAAATACTTCTGAAAATTTACGAACAACTGGTACTGAGTCCATAGAAGGGACATCCGCACTGGGATCGCGAATATAAGCCAAACAGGCTCGACACCCTTTATCTACCATACACCGAGCTTTCATATAAGAAATAACCCTGCTGGAAGAATGACCAGGAGTTCCTTTCCACACTAACCGAGGTAACCCCAGCATGGCTAGATTCACTGTCTTGGCATGACAATCCAATATAGCATGATAAGCTGACAGCCAATCCATACCCAAGATGACATCAAAATCTACCATATCAAGAAGTAGAAGATCCACACTAGTCTCAAGATTACCAATAGTAATCACACATGAATGATAGACATGATCTACTACAAACAACGTCTCCTACCAGTGTAGATACACACACAGAAGCACTCAGAGAATCACAAGGCACAACCAAATATGAAGCAAAATAGGAGGACACATAGGAATAAGTAGATCCTGGATCAAATAGAACTGAAGCATCTCTATGTCAAACTGGAATAATACCTGTGATCACAACATAAGATGACTTGGCCTCAGGCCTAGCTGGAAAAGCATAAAAGCGGGGCTGGGTCCCACCACTCTGAACTGCGTCTCTGGGACGGCCTCTAACTGGCTGGCCTCCACCTCTAACGGTCTGACCTCCACCCCTAATGGCCTGACCTTTCCCTCTAGCTGCCTGACCCCTACCTCTAGCTGCCTGAGCAGGCGGTGAAGCAACCGGTGCCGGTATAATGGCACGAGAATCTTGCCGAGATTTGTTACTCGCCAATCTAGGGAAATACCTCCTGATGTGACCAATGTCTCCACACTCATAACACCCATCCTGATGTCATGGCTGTTGAAGCTGAAGCTGACCAAAATGGGCCGGATAACCGCTGTCATAACTTTGGAGTGGTGATGCACTGATAGGAGCTGAATGTGCACTGAATACTGGTTGCCCAGAGTAAGGCACAATAAGACCGTGACTCCCTGAAGCACCGGGAGATACATGAAGTGCTGAATGAAACGGTATGGGACGATGACCCCTACCAAAATTACCTCTACCTCCAGACGAGGCACCACTGAAACCACCGCACTGACGAGGCCTCTTATCGGACCTCTGCCCCCTCTCCTGTGCAAGAACCATCTTGATCCTCCTTGCGACATTAGTAGCCGCCTGAAAAGAAATCTCACTTCCGATCTCCTTGGCCATCTAAAGTCTGATAGGGTGAGTGAGTCCCTCAATAAACCTCCTCACTCTATCTCCCTCCGTAGGTAGTAAAAGGAGAGCATGACAGGCCAAATCCAGAAAACGGGACTCATACTGAGTAACAGTCATACTGCCCTGCTGTAGACGCTCAAATTGCTTGCGGAATTCCTCTCTCAGTGTGATAGGGAGGAACTTTTCCAGAAACAGCTGAGAGAACTGCTCCCATATAACTGCAGGCGATCCGACTGGTCGGGTCAATGTATAATCTCTCCACCACCTCTTTTCGGAACCCGTCATCTGAAATACAGCAAAATCGACCTCATTGGTCTCAACTATACCCATGTTCCGCAACGCCTCATGGCAGTGTTCAAGATAATCCTATGGGTCCTCAGAAGGTGTACCACTGAAGTGAACTGGAAAGAGCTTGGTAAACTTATCCAGTCTCAATAAGGCCTCGAAAGATATGGCTGGCCTATCACCGATCTGTGCCGCAACAAATGGCTGAACTACCCCAACTGGCAGGGCTGTTGGAGCCTGATTCTGGGGAGCCATCTACTCCGGAGCGGGAGTAATAGGAGTTTGTGCTCCTCGCCCAGCCTGTGAGACGGCTGGTGCCACTGGAAATGTACCATTCTGGGCCACGCCCTCCATAAGACTTACCAAACGGACTAGAGCGTCCTGAAGTACTGGAGTGGATATGAATCCTTCCGGGACCTGAACTGGTCCAACTGGTACATTCTGAACTGGAACCTCCTCCTGAAGGTCCACCTAAGGTTCTTCAACAGGTGCAACTCCTCGAGCTCTGGACTGAGCTCTACTTCGGCCTCTGCCTCGGCCTCTAGCACGACCCCGGCCTCGACCTCTATCCCTGGCCGTAGTTTCCACCGGTGGTTCTGGTCCCTGTCCATCGGTAGAGGTATTATGTGTTCTCACCATCTGCGAGAGAATAAGAGTAGAATGGTTCAATCATCGATGATAGAATAAAATCGCACGACAGAATAAAAAAGAAGTGATATTGTTCCTAAACTTCATAACGTCTGAGAGATAAGTATCGACATCTCTGTACCGATCCTTCAGACTCTACTAAGCTTGCTGGTGACTCGTGAGACCTATGTAACCTAGTGCTCTGATACCAACTGTCACGACCTAAAATTCCCACCTTCGGACCATGATGGCGCCTAATATTTTACTTGCTAGGCAAGCCAATGTTAGAATGATATTATCTATTTTTAAAACAATTTTTTAAATTTATTAACAATCACAGAACAAATGCGGAAGTAAAGTCTGAAATGTAGTGAATTATCCATAAAAACAACAGTGTCTAAATACCATCCCAAAATTGGTGTCACAAGTGCACGAGTATCTAGAATAATATAAATAAAGGTCTAAATAAAATAAAGATGTCTGGAAACAAACACACAGCTAAAGTAAAGTCGACGGGGACTTCAGAACTGCGAACACCGTGCAGTTATACCTAGAGTCTCCTTTGAGTAGGTGAAATACGAGCAAGTCTATGGTACGCCGCTGGGACCAACTTCAAAATCTGCACAAGAAGTGCAGAATGTAGTATCAGTACAACCGACCCCATGTACTGGTAAGTGTTGAGCCTAACCTCGACGAAGTGGTGACGAGGCTAAGGCGGGTCACTTACATTACCTATACGCAATATTAGTAACAACAACAATAATAGAAATAAATCAGGTAACTCATTTATAATGATTGAAGCCAACTCAGCAGTCATAACAAATTATCATTTCCATCAATTCTGTTGCAGCGTGCAAATCGCTCTCACAATATATTCACATTCAATTCTGTTGCAGCGTGCAACCCGCTCCAACAATATATTCATTTTAATCAAATCTGTTATATATTTATTTCAATCAAGCATATATAGACTTTTTAATAAGCCTGTTGCGGCGTGCAACCCGATCCCCCAATATTGACTTTTAATAAATCTATTGCAGTGTGCAACCCGATCCTCCAATATGGACTTTTTAATAAGTCTGTTGCGGCGTGCAACCCGATCCTCCAATATGGACTTTTTAATAAGTCTGTTGCGGCGTACAAATCGATCCTCCAATATTGATTTTTTAATAAGTCTGTTGCGGCGTGTAACCCGATCCTCCAATATATCCATTTCAATCAATTTGGTTGCGGCGTGCAACCCGATCATTCAATATATCCATTTACCAATTCTTATAGAAGAAATTTCCCCAATAAATACAACATTTAATATAAAATTATAAGACAACAAGCATACAATAATTATGATTTAATTATGAAACAAACAATGACAAATAGCAAATTATTATGAAAATCAGGGAGAAAATAGGAAGTTTAATATTTAATATGCTAAATGTTAAATAACAATTAAAACACATAATTCAAATAGCATGTAATAACTAATGCAGAAATTCGAGAATTAATATTTGACAAAGAATAGGAGAGAAATAATTATTATAATAAGTAATTTATGATTTAAAACAAATTTAGGATTTTCAAATAATTATACAAAGAATTAATTTGACGACGTATAGGCACTCGTCACCTAGCCTATACGTCGTTCACATGCAATTCACATAATAATTTATTTAAGGGTTCTATTCCCTCAAGTCAAGGTTAACCACGACACTTACCTCGCTTTGCAAATTCTAATCAATTACTCAACCACAGCTTTTCCTTTTAAATTTGCCTCCAAAAGCTTCAAATCTATTCACAAACAATTCGATATATTCAATACTAATCATAGGAATTAATTCCATATGAATTTACTAATTTTCCGGATAAAAATCTAAAATTCATTAAAATATCCAACAGTGGACCCACGTCTCAAATCCTGAAAAAACTAGTGAAATTTGAACACCTGTTCCGATACGAGTTCTACCATATTAAAACTGTCCATTTTCGATATTAAATGGACCTTCAAATCTTAACTTTTCATTTTTGAAAGATTTTATAAAAATCTGATTTCTTCCATCTAAATCCGAAATAAATGATGAATATAGACTTGGATTTATGAAATATAATCACTTTTGATTAAAGAATACTTACCCAATTCAAAGTCGTGAAAATCCCCCTTGCAATCGCCCAAATCCGAAACTTGAAACTCAAACATGAGTAAAAATGGAGACTTCCGAATTTATGGGCTCTACCTAGTCATTTTCGCATCTGCGGATAAAAGTTCCGCATTTGCGAGACAAAGCTTGTATTTGTGATGCCAGGCTACCAGGTGAAGTTGCGCATCTGTGGATACGCTTCTGCGAGAAGCTGCCCGCTTCTGTGAGAAGCTGTCCGCTTCTGCGATCGAAGCCTGGACATGCCTGGGCACATCTGCGATGGAAGGCTCGCTTCTGCGATATCGCACGTGCGGGCAAAATTCTGCAGGTGCGATCACAACAGAAGGAAAAATTCAGATTTTTGGTTAAGTCCAATTTTTTATCCTATTTCAATCTGTATCACTCTCGGGGTACTCGGGACCCCGTACGAATATACCAACAAGTCCAATAACATAATACAGACTTACTCGGGGTCTCGTATCACGTCAAACAATGCTGAAATTACAATTCACACCCCGATTCAAACTTTGAGTTTTAAACTTTTCAATTTGCAAATCTCGTGCCAAAACATATTAAATGAATCCGGAATGACTTCAAATTTGGCACACAAGTCATAAATGACATAACAGAGCTGTTCAAATTTCCAGAATCGGATTTCGGCTCCGATATCAAAAAGTTAACCCCGAGGTCAAACTTGAAAATCTTTAGCCTTTAAATTGCTAGTTCCGTTAAATGGTCATAACTTGAGCTAGGAACTTCCAAATTAAATTCCGGGCATACGCCCAAGTCTCAAATCACGATACAGAGCTACCGAAACTGTCAAAATACTGATCTGGGTCCGTTTGCTAAAAAGATTGATCAAAGTCAACACAGTTGAGATTTAAAGCTCTATTTCACATTTTAATCCATTTTTCACATGAAAACATTCCGTAAAATTTTACGGACTCGCAAGTCGAGGAATGATAAATGGTGCTTTTTGAGGTCTTAGAACACATAATTACTTATTAAATTAAAAGATGACATTTTGGGTCAACACACAATTAATAATCCAACTCGGTCATTTCTTTGGAACAAGACTCCAAACCAATCAAATCGATGAATTTGGGAAGTAATTACTCTAGGAAAATAGACTCTATGGAGTGTAATGTTCAAAAATAGCATAAAATGAGCTAAGTCTCGAAATCCCCATATTTTACCCCAGCTACAGATATCGCAATTTCGAACTCTTGTTCGCAAATATTCGCAAAACCGAATAGCTAGTCGCAATTGCGATCCAGCCCTTGAGCTAATGATGTCGTAATTGCGACAAAGACATTGCAAACGCGAAGGTCCACAAATCGTAAATGCGATGTAAGCTTCGCAATTGCGAAGCTACCCATGAACTCCCCAATGCCGCAAATGTGACACAATTGTTGCAAATGCGGAACCCCTTAGTTCGCAAATGCGATTGTTGCTTAGCAAAAGCGAAGGTCACAACTCCCTTCATAGTCGTCGCATTTGCGAGCTTGACTTCACAAAAGTGAGACCCGCAATTGCGAACAGGTCATCGCAAATGCGAGACCTGCAGGCCATGAACACCAGCAGATTTTTAGTCAAGCCAAAGCCATTCGCAACCCATCCAAAACTCACTTGAGCCTCCTGGACTCCAATCCGAACATTTAGACAAGTGTAATAACATCATACAAACTCGCTCGCAAGCTCAAATCCTCAAAAAAATATCAAAATTGAAGAATCAATCATTAGCCCAAGATTTTCATGTTCGAAACTAAATTTGCTAATTTCTCACATAATGCGCCGAAACGGCCTCGGTCATCCGGGACCCCAACCAACATGCGTACAAGTCCAAAATTATCATATAAGCCTACCAGATTCATCAAAATACTAATTCGTGTTTGTTATCAAAATGTTGATCGTGGTCAACTCAAGTCATTTTTTAAGAGAAAAATCACATTTTCTTTAAACTTTTACATATAAACTTTACGAAAATTGACACGGGACATGCACGCAAGTCATAAATCATCCAGTAAATCTATGAGAGGTCTCTGAACATAGAAAAGAGAGTTAGCACTCAAAATGACATGTCGGGCAATTACATTCTCCATATCTAAAAGAAACGTTTGTCCTCGAATGAATATAGAAATGTACCTGGACCGGCAAAAAGGTGCTGGTATCTACTCCTCATATCGGACTCGGACTCCCAAGTAGCCTCCTCATTCATCTAACTTCTCTAATGCACTTTCACAGAAGGAAAAATCTTTGATCTCAACTTCCGAGCCTACAGGTTTATAGTAGCCACTGGCTCTTCCTCAGGTCAAATTTTCATCAAGCTGCACCGTGCTAAAGTCTAAAGCATGCGGCCTATACTCATGGTGCTTCAGAAGCATGGAGACATGAAATGCCGGATTACCCCTGCTAGGCTAAGAGGCAATACAAGCCTATTGGAAACCCCCCAACTCTCTCCAAGATATCGAACAAGCCAATAAACCTCAGGCTCAACTTTTCCTTCTTCCCAAATTGCATCACGCCCTTCATAGGCGACACTAAGAGAAGAATCTTCTCACATTACATGTAAGTCACATCTCGAACCTTCCGGTCCATATGACTCTACTCCAAAACATCACGAACAAAATCTATTCCCAACAATCTAGCCTCACCGGGCTCAAACCAACCAACTGGAGAACGACATCGCCTCCTATATAAGGCCTCGTACAGAGCCATCTAGATGCTTGACTGATAGCTATTATTGTAGGTGAACTCCGCTAGAGGTAAAAACTGGTCCCACTGACCCCTGGAATCCGTAGAGCATGTCCGCAGCATGTCCTCCAAAATTTGAATGGTACGCTCAAACTGTCTATCCATTTGAGGATGATACATGGTACCCAGCTTGATCCGCGTGCCCAACCCACACTGCACAGCTCTCTAAATGTCTGGAGTGAACTGCTTGTCCAGGTCTGAAATAATAGAATTGGGCACACCGTGTAGGCGAAAAATCTCCTGAATGTAAATCTGAGCCAACTGCTCTGAAGAATAGGATGTCATCACGGGAATAAAGTGTGAGGTCTTAGTCAACCGGTCCACAATAACTCAAAGAGCATCATACTTCCCCAAGGAATTAAAGAGGTAAGCATACCACAAAGTCCATAATGATGTGCTCCCATTTCCACTCCGGTATCACTAATTTCTAAGTCAACCCACCCGACTTCTGATGGTCATACTTTACGTATTGATAATTCAAGCACCGAGAGACATGTCCAACAATATATTTCTTCATATTTAGCCACCAATAGTGCTGCATCAATTCACGATACATCTTCGTGACACTTGGGTGAATGGAATACCGTGAACTATGAGCCTCCTCTAGGATCTACTCTCTCAACCGATCAACATTCAGAACACAAATCTGGCCCTGAAGCCGCGTAACGCCATCATCCCCAATCACAACCTTCTTTGCACCACCCGCTACACTATGTCTTTCAACACCAACATGTGAGGATCATCAAATTGGGGAGCGTTGATGCGCTCCAAGAACAATGATTGTGCCATAACACAAGCAAGAACCCGACTAGGCTTTGAAATGTCCAACCTCACAAACCGGTTGTCCAAAGCCTGAAAATCCATGGCTAATAACCTCTTCACTAACCGTAATAATGCCAAACTGCCCATGCTCTTCGCCTTCCTGCTCAAGGTATCAGGCACCACATTAGCCTTCCCCGAATGATATAATATGGTGATACCATAGTCCTTTAATAACTCTAACCTTCTCTGCTGCCTCAGATTAAGGTCCTTCTGCTTGAACAGATGTTGGAGACTCCAATGATCGGTATAGACCTCACATGGAATACTGTATAGATAGTGCCTCCAATTCATGAGCGTGAGAACAATGGCTGCTAATCCAAATCATGCAAAGGATAATTCTTGTCATGAACCTTCAGTTGATGAGACGCGTAGGCAATCACCCTACCATCCTACATCAATACCGTGCCAAGTCTAATACGCGATGAATCATAATACACGGTGTAAGATCCCAAAAATATGGGCAACACCAATACTGAGGCTGTAGTCAAAACAGTCTTGAGCTTCTAAAAGTTATCCTCACACTTATTGGACCATCTAAAAAGAGCGCCCTTCTGAATCAACTTGGCCAAAAAGGCTGAAATAGATGAAAACCCCTCCACGAACCCGCAATAGTAACCCCCCAAACACAAGAAGCTACAAATCTCTATAGCTAAAGTAGTTCTAGGGCAGTTCTAAACTACCTCAATCTTTTTAGGATCCACCTTGATACCCTCGAAAGACACAACATGACCTAAAAAGGCAACCGAGTCTAACTAGAACTCACACTTCAAAAACTTGGCATATAACTAATGATCATTCAAGGTTTGAAGAACAATCTGTAGGTGCTGCTCATGCTTCTCTCTACTATTAGAGTAAACCAGAATATCATCAATGAAAACAATCACGAAGGAATTCAGATAAGGCTTGAACACTCGGTTCATCAAATCCATGAAGGTTGATGGAGCATTAGTCAAACCAAATGACATCACTAAGAACTTGTAATGACCATATCGATTCCTAAAAGATGTCTTAGGGACATATGATGCCCTAATCTTTACTTGATGGTAGCCAAATCTCAAATCAATATTGGAAAACACCTTGGCACCCTGAAGCTGGTCAAATAAATCATCAATCCTAGGCAACAAATACTTGTTCTTGACTGTGACGGATCCTCATCGATCCGTCCTTTTTCTTAACAATCAACACCAACGCACCTAAGGTGAAAACATTAAATCTAATAAATCCCTTGTCAAGAAAATATTGAAACTGATCCTTCAATTCTTTCAACTCAGCTGGAGCTATACGGTACTATGGAATTAGAAATAAGTTGAGTGCCTAGAATCAAATCAATGCAAAAGTCAATATCCCTGTCGGGTGGCATACCCGACAAATCTGTTAGAAACACCTTCGGAAAGACACTCACAATCTGTACTGAATCCATAGAAGGAACCTCTACACTAAAATCATATATATAAGCCAAATAAGCCAAATACCCCTCCTGGACCATAAACCGAGGCTTCAAATACGAAACTACCCTAATAGTGGAGTGACCGAGGGTCCCTCTCCACTATAATCTAGGGAACTCCGACATGGCTAAAGTCACAGTATTAGCATGACAATCCAAGATAGCGTGATATGTGGACACCAATCTATACCAAAAATGACCTCAAATTTCACCATATTTAGCTATATGGGATCAATTACTCTATCAAAACCATTAATAGTAACAACACAAGACCTGTATACCTGGTCAACTACTTTAGAATCTCCAACCTATATAGACACACAAATAGGAGCATCAAGAGAATCAGGAGGCATACTCAAATTCGAAGCAAAATATGAATACATATAAGAATATGTAGAACCCGGATCCAACAACACGAAAGCATCTCTATGACAGACTGAGATAAAATCAGTAATAACTGCAGCGGATGACTCCGTCTCGGGTCTAGCTAGAAATGCATAACAGCAGGGCTGAGCCCCACCAACCTGTCCTCTATCTCTAGGACGACATCTCACTGACTGACCTCCACCTCGGGTTGCTTGACCCCCACCTCTAGCTGGCTGTGCGGGTGGTAGAGCCATCGGTGCTGGAACCATGGCACGAGTACCATACTGTGGCATACTGCTTTGTGACCTAGGGCGAAACTTTGCAACATGCCTCAGATCCCCAAATATATAACAAGTCATCGGCTGACGTGACTGCTGACCCTAGAACTATCCCTGTCGACCTGAATAACCACCCTGGTAACTCTGTATCGGATGTGCACTAACCGGAGCTGGAGGTGCATTATATGCTAGCTACTCGGGATGAGGTCCATAAGCACTTTGGCTGCCTGAAGTACCATGGGAGACCTGTAGAGATGACAGAATCGCCCTGAGAGGATGTCCTCTATCAAAGGAACCTCTGCCTCCAAACAAGGCACCACTGAATCCTCTAAAATGATGGGGCCTCTTGTTAGATGTCATATCCCTATCGTGGCCTCTGATGCGCTCGATCCTCCTAGCGATCTCTACTATCCGAGTAAATAAATCTCAGACTCAGTCTCTTTGTCCATATGAACTCTAATGCCATATGTAAGAGCATCTATGCACCTCTGGACCTTCTCTCTCTCAGTAAGGATCAGGATATCTGCATGGCATTACAAATCCACAAATCTTGTCTCATACTGAGTAACGATCATGCTACCCTACTAAAGGTTCTCGAACTGACTGTGCAACTACAAGAACCGAGCCCATGTGAGAGGAGGTATGTCCTTCCCTACACATACACCTGCCACCACTCTTGGAAGAACCATGCATTTGAAATACTATGAAGTCAACTCCGTTGGACTCCACTATCCTCATGTTCCCAAACTCTAATGGAAACGATCCATAAAGTCATAGGGATCCTCAGTGCATGTACCACTAAAGTGAGGGGGATATAACTTGGTGAATCTGTCCAACCTCTTCACCTCCACAACTAACATCGCGAGTCTCTTCCCAGGCTATGTAGCAACAACAGGCTGAACCGCCCCCACTGGTAGAACTATTGGAGTCTGAAAACTATAAGCTATCTTCTAAGGAGTGTGAGTAGCGGAAGTCTCGGCTCTTCCTCCAGCCTGAGAAATGGCTGGTGCCACAGGAAGCACACCGGATAAGCCATACTCTCTGTGAGGCCAACCACGCGGACTAAGGAATCTTGAAACACTTGGGTAGCAATGAACCCCTCTGGGACCTGAGTTGGTCCTACTGGATCGATTAGAACAGGGATCTTATCATCATGCTCTATCTAAGGCTCGACAATGGATGCCACTGCGCGTGCTCTAGACTGAGCTCTGGCTCTACCTCTACCTCGGCCCCTACCCCTAATAGTGGCTGCAATCTGGGGCTCTGGTTCCTGATCAGCTACGGATAATGTACATGTCCTCACCATCTATGAGAGAGTAATAGAAGAAAGATTCAAAATTAATGATAGAACAACGTCGCACAGTAGAGAAAGAAAGAAAGTGAAGTTTCTTAAAGTCTTATAGCCTCTAGAAGATAAGTACAGACGTCTCCATACCGATCATTAAGACTCTACTAGGCTTGCTCATGACTCATCAGAGCTATGAAACCTAGGGATCTGATATTAACTTGTCACGACCAAAAATCCCAACAAATCGGGGGCATGATGGCGCTTAACATCGCTTCCTAGGCAAGCCAACACACAACAGATACGTATGAAAGAATAGCAATAAATGAATAATAAGCAAAATAATAAGAAAAAGTAAAAGCAACTCGAAAGTGAAAAAAGATAAGTCTAAAATCCATAGTCACGCTCAAATATCCCAAAATGTAGAGTTACAAGTGCATGAGCTCTTAGAGTTTACTGCGCCCACTTGTCACGACCTGGAATTTCTACCATCAGGAGCGTGATGGTGCCTATCATTTCACTTGCTAGGCAAGCCAAAGTTAGATGTAATTATTAACCATTTTTCACAAGTTTCAAATACAATGTCCATAAAGGAAAACTGAATAGTCCGAAACAAGGTAAATAAACTAATAAGTGACAGAATCTCAATACAAATCCTGGAACTGGTGTCGCGAATACATGAACGTCTAAGATACTACAAATAATGGTCTAAAATATATATAACTGTCTGAATCAAATGAACAACTAAAACAAGTAGAAGGGACTTCAGAGATGCGGACGCTGTGCAGCTATACCTCAAGTCTCCTCTGGGTGGTTGGATTCGAGCAAGTCTACGGTACGCCACTGGGACCAATTCCGGTATCTGCACAAGAAGTGCAAAGTGTAGTATGAGTACAACCGACCCCATATACTCTGTAAGTATCGAGTCTAACCTCGATGAAGTAGTGACGAGGCTAAGACGGGTCACTTACATTAATTGATACACAATAATAATAATAATAACATAAAAGACAAGAATAGAAGTAAAGCAGGTAACTCATATAACCAACGCTCAAATCAACTGACAAAGAGTCCCGAATAACAATTCATGTAACTCATCTCAACAACCGAGGCCAATCAAACAATCACAAACAAATATAACTTTTATCAACATGTTACGACGTGCAACCCGATCCCTCAATATAAACTTTAATCAATCTGTTGAGGTGCGCAATCCGATCCCACCATATAGTCATCTGCCAACATCATAGTCCATCTTTATTACGCCTTTTCAATTCATTTCCCTTCAATTTCCGTTGCGGTGTGAAACCCTTTCCCCAAAAAAGTTCAGTTAACAATAACAATTCAAAATCAAGATTTACGAGATATCATACATCAAGAGAACAAATATATGAGCAATGGAGAATAACATGATAATCAACGAGATTCGAACTACATGGATGTCTCAACTTTACCAACTCAACGATATCTACTTCTAACAATTCATACAAGTGAAACTACATCAATGAAGGCAACAATAAATACGAAGCTATAAGGCAACAAGGCATAATGCAATTTTAGATATACGAGGGAAACAAATAGAGTCAAGTAGTAATTAAGTATGGAATCAGGGAGGGGCTAGACAATTTACTACAAGAAATGCTATTATGGTATGGAAGTCAATTAAGCATGTAAGAATTAAGGTGTGAAACAAGATATACTATGAAGCAATCAAGACAGGGAAAGAAAGTAATGTAACGGTTAAAGCATGGAATAAAGTAATTAATGAAATACGCGAAAGCATGAAAACAAGTAATTTGACGGCGTATATACACTCGTCACCTTGCATATATGCCGCTACAGATGTAATTCACGTAGCACATAGTTCAAGGGTTCCTTTTGAACTCAAAGTTCAACCACAGCCTTGCCTTTCGAACAAGGAACCAACCAAATCTAGCAAATTATTAACCAAACGATTCATAATAATCCTTAGAAACTATTCCGCGAACGCGAGGGTAATTTTGTGGTCGGCTGAGTTTGTTCTTCGCGAACGCGAGGTTACTTTCGCATTTGCGAAGGGTACCCCTGAACCTCTGTATAAAGTACTCCATTTTGAAGGTCTTGGTCATTTTACCATATTTTGAGCTATGAAGCTCAGATATGGGAGAGTTTGGAGGCGATTTTCACCACATGGATTGTGGTAAGTATTTTCTACTCAGTTTTCATTATATTACATGATTCCATCTTCGATTTTTGCATTTTATTGATGATTTCGAAAGAGAAATATGGGGGTTTTGTCTAAATTTTCATAAAGTAAATTATTTGAGATTTGAACATCGATTCAGAGTTGGATTTGAGTGAAATTAGTATGGTTGGAATCGTATTCAAATGTGTTGTCGGAATATGTGCCATTTGTTGGGTTCCGAGGTACGGGCCTTGGTTTAAATATTTTGTTGACTTTGAGTAATTGATTAAAGATTTGATATTTATAGTTTGGATTTATTTCCTATGGCATCATTTGATGTTTTTGTGTTGCTTTTGGCTAGTTTCGAGCCGTTCAGAGGTAGATTTGCGCGGGATGGCATTTCTAGATTATCGGTTGGCTTGCTTGGTATTTGATTTGTCTTGCTTGAGGTAAGTAACATATCTAAACTTGGATTTGATGGTAAATATCCCTGAGAACTATAATAATTGAGATGGGTTGGGGTGACGCATATGCTAGGCAATGGGTGCGGGTGCGTGCACCGAGGATGTTTGATATGGGTAGTTCTTAGGCTATTATATCCCTTGTTTTGCTATCATGCTTCTTTGATATCATGTTTTCTCCATTTATGAGACTACGTGGGATATTATTCATGCTGGAAATCATGCCTAGGATATCTATTCAATTGTTTGAGATAAGATAGGGTTATTTTTTGCCATGTTGAGATATTTGCCTTAGCCGTAGTCATACTATACAATCATCATAGTTACATCCGCATGTTATATCTCGGTCTCTGTGAACTTTAAATATGTTGTCTCACATATTATTGGTGTCCTTGTACGTGACATGAGTTTGAACTGTATTTGAGACATATTGTGTTATTCCGTGTTATATAATTGGATTGTGTTTCTATGAGATATGTGCATATTGAGACTTGAGTGGATTGTTGACTGATGTGGGCTATAGAGCCGTATTGATATAGATATTTGGATCGGGTTGCACGGCACAATGGTTATATTGATATTGAGATGACGCATATGTCAGGCCCCACATTGGGCTAAGCTGTACTGATTTGAGGCTACGCCTGCACCAGGCCCCACTATTGGGCTAAGTGATTATGATTAGTACTTGGGTAGGATCTGCCCCTCAGGAGTCTAATATGCCAGTAGTGAGCACATGTATAGTGTTATATGCACATGCTCGATGATGGGCAGTTATGCCAAGCACCCGTACAGTGCTAAATGTGATTATTTTGATGGATCCATGGTGATGAAGTGGGTCATTTGAGCCATGCACCTGAAGTGTGCTAAGATTGTGTGTACTTAATGAGTTCACTATAAAACTGAATTCTTGACATGTATATCTGAAATATAGGCATAGAGATGTACCTTCCTTGTGCTAGACAGTGACATGACATCTGATTACTTGACATGTATATTTGACATGCAGGCATAGAGGTTCATTTCTCTCCTACTAGTTGGTAAATGAAAAGTCTTATATGATATTTTAAATTGGGAAAAACACATTTCTTTTGATAAACTCATGTTTAATTGATTTTAGTGGTAAGATTTATACTAGGACTGTTATACTTGAAAAGCAGGTCTACTTTTCCGTATCTGTGAACGAGCTGGGCATTACATCACTTGAGTTATACACCTTTATTGTCTTCACTATACTGTTATGAACTTGTAACGACCCGACTTGTCGTTTTGAACATTTATGCTCCTTTTAACTATTTGAAATCTTCAATAACTTCATATGATGTATCATGATGTGTGTGAATCGTTGGTTTTGATGTTTCAGGTGTTTCAGGATTAGTTCGGAAGAATAAATTTCATGTTGGAAGGTTAAATAAAAAGGGTTGACCGGAGTTTGACTTTTGTGCAAACAACTCCGGAATGGAGTTTTTATGGTTCCAATAGCTTCGTATGGTGATTCCAGACTTAGGAGTGTATCTGGATATTTATTTTGAAGTCCGTAGTTATATTTGGCTTGAAATGACGAAAATAAGAAATTGAAGGTTTGGAAATTTGATCAGGAGTTGACTTTATTGATATTGGTGTTAGAATTTGATTCTGGAAATTGGAACAACCTCGTTATGTCATTTATGACTTGTGCGCAATATTTTAGTTCTTTCCAGATTGATTTGATATGTTTTGGCGCGAGATTCGGAAGTTGAAAGATTTAAAGTTCATTAAGTTTGAATTGAGGTGCAATTCATCGTTTCGATATTGTTAAATGTGATTTGAGGCCTCGAGTAGGTCCATATTATGTCATGGGACTTGTTGGTATATTTGGATGGGTCCCGAGGGGCTCGGGTAAGTTTCGGACGAGGTTCAGATTGATTGAAGCCTTGTTGAAGATGCTAGAATTTTTGAGTTGCTGGTGCAACCGCTTCTGCGGAAGCTTGGTCACAGAAGAGAATCCGCAGAAGCGAGCACTCCATTGCAGAAGCATACTGGGCACTGCTGGGCATGAGCCGCAGATGCGGAAATATGCGCGCAGAAGCGCGACCGTAGATGCAGTGGTTGTGATCGCAGAAGCAAAAAGGCTAGCCTTCAGGGATGTCTGCAGAAGAGCAATTCGTCCGCAGAAGCGGAGGTCGCATGTGCGACAACGCGACCGCAAATGCGGAAACGCTGAGCATAACCTATAATTCGAGGTCTTTGATTTCTTTCTTCATTTTCGGATTTTAGAGCTCGATTTGGGCGACCTTCGAGAGGAACATCGCCACACGACTTGGGTAAGTGTTCTTGACTCCCTGGTGATTATATTTCATTAGTTAATCTTCATTTTCGACGTTAGATTATTGATTTTTCAAGAGAAATCGGAGGAAGTTTCCAAAATTCCATAAAATGAATTTTTGAGCTTTTGAACAGCGATTCAGAGTCGAATTAGAGTAAAATTAGTATGGTTGGACTCAAAATTAAATGGTTGTCGAATTTTGTGAGTTTCATCGTATTCTGAGATGTGGGCCCCACTGTCAACCTTTCTAGCGGAGTTGGAATTTTTCATAAATTGTTAAATCGATATTGATCGTTTGGCTTGAATTGAGGAGATAGGAAGGTGTTTGGAGGTTGATAAGCGCAGAATGAAATTTTCGGACTATTGCTTATCTTGCTCGGCATTGGATTCGGCTTGTTCGAGGTAAGTAACATTTCTAAACTTGGAGCTGAGGATATGAACCCTGAAAATACATATTATATGATTTGTTTGGATTTTACGCACATGCTAGGTGACAGGCGTGTGTGCGTGCACCGTAGAAATTTTGACATAATTGATTCTGTGGTATTGTATAGTCAAATAATCTTGGCATTATCCATGTACGTTTATGTGTTAGAGAAACTGAGTTGTGACTCATGTTATAAATCATGCTTAGGCAAATGCTAGTATTATTAAGACCCACTGAGGTCATTTCTGATGTCAAATAATATGTTTAAACTGAAATTTCATACCCAGTCATATTCATTCATTGCATATCATATCTCAGTCTCTGTTGTTATTTATTGATACATCATCTCCTAATTTTGGGCTAGTTTTATGGCATTACGAGCACGAGAGACCGGAGAGATTAATGACTGAGTGAGGCCGGGGGCCTGATTGTGCGGATATTATGGGATCGCGCTGCACGCCGTAACATGCCATTTTGGCTTTATATATGTTATTATTATATGGATCGAGGCTGCATGCCGCAGCAGACCTTATAGGCTTTATTATTATGGAATCGAACTGCACGCCGTAGTAGGCCATATCGGCTTTATATAGCGCTTGGGCTGATGGAGCCCCTATGGAATCTGTACCCCCCACTGTAAGCGCAGATGATTTTATATTTGAGATGGACTTTCCAGGGTATGGAGTTGCCTTATTTATTTATAATTTACTTGGGCATGGATCTTGGCCGAATCATTTATTATATTTGGGATTGAGTTCCCTCGGCTGGATTGGCCCTATACAGTACTAAGTGACTGAATGACAATTATTATATATATATGGGTGATGGATCTTCCCTGGGCTGGATTGGCCATATATAGTATTGAGTGATTGAGTACTTTGAGAGTGTGAGTACATGAGTTCATCACTGTGCTATATTGAATTAGACATGCATACATGATATATATGCATAGAGAAGTATTTTTTCTCATGACACTTGATAATGAAATAAACCTGTTCAAGATATACATAAGCTAACAATGGACAAAACATCAATGTAAGACCAATGACGGAAATAAATTTATTGATTTACAACCAACAATAAAATAATTGAAACATAATTGGCAGCAAGTAGTAAACGAGTAATAAAGAAACAACATAGTCATAACACCGATGAGATGTAGATGAACTCAAATAAGAAAAAACGGATGACAACTTAAATAATCAAACCGCTCCCAATGCATGGACTTACAACACGAATTACCCCGAGGAACCACACCTCATAAACCACAAGTCATGAACCATAATTTCTAAATCTTAAACATATGGCACCTCGTGCCCACAATAACAATCATCGTTACACGGCAAAGCCCACATGCTACCATGTACTTGCAACTGTGATAAATATTAATTTAGATGAACAAATGATATCTTTAAACACCATAAAATTTAATAACAATCTTGAATAAAGTAAGGTTTCAAATAAAATAATGAGTTTATTTTTGAAATCAAGGAAAACAAAATATACAATTTGTACGAAACAAAGTATAAGATGGGTTTAATTTAGAATTCAATAAAATTTGAGTAAAAGTATCATTTTTAAACAAAACAAAACAAAAGTTAAATTAACGAATTAAATATAAAATTTATTAAGAAAAAATATGGTAAGGGTGATGAGTATAATTTGAGAATCCAATTATAGTGAAAGTGCGATAACCATTTAGAATAATAAGGCACCAACTGAGATAACGAGTTCTATCTTAAGAGGCACATAGAATAAAATATGTTAATAGTTCTTTTATTTAAACAATTATGTTACCAACAATTCAATAGAATATGATATAGTGACTCCAAACAATTAAACAATAATAACAGGGAAAGAAAACAGGAAATCAAAGTAAAATAGTAGATTTATGAAAACGAACTCAAACCTCACTATGAGAAATTCCAGAATAACAAACCTAGTAATTTCATATAAAAATGCTGAAAACTAACACAATAACTAGTACAACACACACAATCTATTGCGACGGGCAACCCGATCCCACCGTACACACACAATCCTTTCTTATTTCACCATAGTATAGTTTATCAATATCAAGTATCACACATACAATCCGTTGCGACACGTAACCCAATCCCACCATATCATAATAATCAATATCATATTCCTCCCTTATTGCACCATATCGTCAATTATCAATATCGAATATTATGTACACAAAACGTTGCGGTCCGCAACTTGATCCCACCATATCATCATTAATCAATATCATAATCCTCCCTTATTTCATCATATCACAACTGTTGCGGCATGCAACCCGATTCACAAATAATTTCAATAAACATAAGCAATCCAATAACTCAATTTAAAAGAATTTCTACAGTCAAAGGGTAGGAGTGCAAGGCAATAAAGGAACCACATAATAATTAAAAGAATACATCAAATATTACAAAAAACAACCGAACAAATAAAGAATGTGACAATTAAGGTGTGCAATTAAAATAGTTAGGGCAGGTATCAAATAAGCAGAAAGACATAGAAGGGACGAACAATTCAATATTCCCACAACAAATAGCTCATGGCTCAACCACAATGTGTACAAGAATTTCGACAATAACAAAATGAATGAGAATAAACAACAAGGGTATCTCAACATTTAACAACTTCGCCTCAATGTCATAACGGCTATTACAATGTCAACGCCAATAACTTAACCACATAAACTCAGGCAAGATACTTACCTCAGCTAGATCAACACAACCCTCCGAAACATCGTTTTCCATAAAATTCGCCTTCACACAACTTAAATATAGCCAAAATGACTTAATAACATCAAACAATGCAAGAGAAACCAATTACAATAAATAAAGCTATAATCATTAAATTTTTCCCAAAAAGTCAACAAAAATAAAAGTCAGGCCCGCTTTGGATTTTGAATCCAAGCTTACCCGAGCGAAACCTGAACCAACAAGCTCACACGAAGGAAATCTGACTCAATCGGATTCTGATAGCTTAATAAATTTGCCAAAATATCACTCTTGGGTGTTCATAACCCAGGACTCCAACCCACACTAGTTGGGTCTCATATCTCCTTAAATACTCCTCCAAAACTCGCCAAATTCGAGTATGTTATTCTCCTAATATACGAGAACAAGACCCCAAAAGGAATTGGAAAATAAACACCTCTAACTCATTTTCAATTTTTAAAATTTAGGACATAAACCTAGGTCTTGATTTAAATAATTAAACGGGTTTTCAATTAAAATAATGGATTAACGCTTAAACCAAATGAATGAATCAAAGGAAAATACTTAGGTTATGGTTTAGACCTTAACCCATGTAAGAAGATTGAAGAACATCTTTCAATTCTACCAATACCAAACATTCAAGATGAGAAAAACTTCAACAACGTTAATAGGCAAAAACGGCTAGCTGTTCTGCCTCTTTTCTTATGTCAGATGATTCCGAAACTCGCTTTGGATGCCTCCAATGGATTCCTCGTTAGATTCCTGTCAAGTTAGACTTTTGAATCACTCTATTTGACCTTATAATGAAGGTAATATATTGGTTTCGATATTTTAAAATAGTGCAGATGTTTAAATACGAATTTAATAGTATTTCGTAATTAATCTGAAAAATCTGGCAATCCAATTCTTAGTAAAATGACCATAAATTCCTCATACGATGTCAAAACTTGATGATTTCAGTTGCTATGGTTCTAAATTTATGATACAGATATATAGGTTTAGTCTAAACACGAATTAAAGGTCATTAGCTCAATATGGTAACCTTTACGGTCAAATTAACGTCGAAACCGAAAACAATCACCATACAACCCAAACTTATCCAATATTCATCGGAATTAAACCAAACTTTATGGACGTGTCCAGAATCATCGTACAAACTTATTGTAATAATGAAAACCCGATTCCGGGTCCGTTTACCCAAAATTCTAACATTGGTAAACTCCTCCAACTTAAAGCTTCTAAAACGAGAATCATTCTTCCAAATCAATCCCGAACCGCTCAAAACCCAAAACCAATCATACACGCAAGTCATAATACATAATATGAAGCTACTCAAAGTCTCAAACTACCGAATGGAATGCTAAAGCTCAAAATGTCCGGTCCGGTCCGGTCCGGTCCGGTCCTTACATTTGAGATGTGCGGAGGCGGATTTTAGGGGCAAGGCTATTTTAGAGGGTTGATTTGGCCTAGTTGAGGTAAGTATCTTGTCTATATTTATGTGAAGGAAACTATCCCATAGGATTCAGGTCGATTGTGTTATTAAAATTATGTGAAAGACGTGTACACGAGGTGACAAGTGTGTGCAGCTTATATGTGGTGCTTTGACTTGTTTAGACTCTTAGGCTTCTTCCATACATTTAATTGATATTTTCATAACATGTTAAATCTTCCATTGTTGAATTTACTCTTACATGCTCTATTTGACGTTGTTAGCATATGTTCTATCTTTTATTGTCAAGCTTGTTCTTATATTCTTTAGTTGAAGTTGTTACCTCTCTTATTGTCTTGTCACCTCTTTTATTGTTGAATTATCTTATTTGAAGTTTTTGATTATTAAGACATCTTTACTCGTTTAGTATTCCTCATTCATTTTGTTATTATTGATATTCTTGTTCACATTGTTGGTTGAGCCGTGGGCTATATTTTAATGACCTGACCGGTTATTTTTCTTTCTAGAACCCCGTTCCCCTAAATAAGACTCCCAGTATGGGGTTTTACTATTTTATGACTCGCGGGGATGGTTAGATCGGGATTTGGAAGGGTTCGGGTTGAAATCGGAACACTTGGTTCCTTAAGTTGGCCTTAAAAGGGCCAAGTTTGACTTCTGTCAACGTTTTGAGTAAACGACCTCGAAGTCGAGATTTGATGGTTCAAATAGGTTCGCATGATGATTTAGGACTTGGGGGTATGTTCGGATCGGGTTTTGGATGACCTGGGAGCATTTCGGTGCCTAATAGTGAAAGTTGGTTCTTTGAAGGTTTTTGAAGTTCTTTAAATTTAATTTGAAGTAGGTTTTGATGATATTGAGACCGGGAATAGTTCTGTAATGTCATTTAAGACTTGCACGCAAAATTTAGTGTCATTCCGAGTGGTTTAAGTAAATTTTGGCGCATTGGGAGAAACATTTAAGAACTTGATGTTCGAGCGAATGATTGGTTTGGGCTGTGATTCTTAGTTTTGATATTTGTTTGTGCGTTCTGTGAGTTCGAGCGAGTCTGTTTTACGATTTCAAACTTGTTGGTATGTTCGGGCGGGGCCCCGGGCGTTTAACGAACAAGGCTCGGATCAAGTTTGGACTTAAAGGCAAGTGCTGATGCTTTCAACTTCTGGTGGGATCGCACCTGCGCTTGGCCAGTCGCAGGTGCGAGCTCGCAGGTGCATGAGACAAGCTGCAGAAGAGAACCAGCCAAGGCTGCCCAAGACCGCAGGAACGAATAGGTTTGCGCACCTGCGAAAGCGCAGGTGCAAGGGTAGTGATCGCAGAAGCGACTTGAGCCGCAGGAGCGGCAGGATGGACGCAGAAGTGGGGTCCCGTCCGCAAAAACGAGCCTAGCCAGCCTTGGACTGTTCTGCAGAAGTGGACCATGGTCCGCAAATGCGTCCCAGGCACCGCAGATGCGGAAACACTGCTGGGTAGAACACTCATTTAATGACGGGACTTAGTCATTTTCGGCTCATTTTCTTTCCTTGTTGGGCTATTCTTGGAGCTCTTAGAGAGGAGATTTCACCTAGCACTTTGAGGTAGTAATTTCTACACAATGAGAGTTAAATACCTAGTTATGGGTAGATTATAACATGTAAATTATTTTTCATGGGTTTAGGTGAAAACCTAGGTTTTTGACAAATATGAGATTTAACCACGAAATTTGTTATGGAATTTAGTGAAAATCACATATTTTAGTTCGTGAGGTTATGGGTAACAACTTTCTTTGAAGATTTCCAGAATCCGGGCACGTGGTCCCGGGGGGTGAATTTTAGGAATCCTACATTTGGGGTTGGGTAATCCCTTTAATAGTTGGAATATGAACTTTTGACCATGTATTGATCATTTTATATAATATTTTACTAGTTTCGAGTCGTTTGGAACCGAATTGAGGATTTGAGCAACATCTTGGACCGCAAAGCAGGCCTTGAGACAAGGTAAGTCTCTTTTCTAACCTTGTAAGAGGGAATTAACCTCATAGGTGAATTAATTAACGTGTGTTTTCTATTTGTGGGGGCTACATACGTACAAGGTGACGAGAGTCCGTACGTAGCTACTAATTATGCTATTGTCCGGGTAGTGACCCATATCATGCTATGCTTGAGATGTTTGCATCCTTACTTGTTAATTTATTTGCTTAAGTTATATTGGAAATTTATAAAATAATTTTTAAAAGGTTAAATTTCACTTACTTGAAGTTGTGAATGGAACACTTGACTGTTATTGAGAATTTGTGTTTCATTAGAGTATTTCCTATTTGTGGAGAGGTCCGAATGCCTCGGTAGTAGATAGATGCATCTATGGTTCGTATCCTTCGACCCTCGGCAGTGCACAGTTTAAATAGTATGTTGAATCGGGCCGTACGACCTCGACATGATTTGTGTGTGATAAATCTTTGGATCCAATTATATTTGATATTGTTTCATTGGCTTGAGATGTGAATTGTTAAATGATAGAAAAATGAATTCGGGACTTAATATTTGTGAAAGGATTAATTGCTGCTTCATGTTGTGGAGTTTCAGTACTTTTCATGTAATCAATGCTTAATTATAATTTTGACATATGATTGTTAGCCCATAGTAAGTGTCGCAGTCGACCCCTCGTCATTACTTCTTCAAGGTTAGACTGGATACTTACTGGGTACATGTTATTTATGTACTCACGCTACACTTCTGCACCTAAATGTGCAGGACCTGAGGCAGGTGCATCTGGGTATCAGTCCGGCGTGCACGCTTGATCCCGATTATGAGACTATAGGGTGAGTTACCCTTCCGAGCCGTTATGTAGCAGCCGAAGTCTTTTTTTCTTTTTGTTGTCATTGTTCTGTCTTCTCATTTTAGACAGTAGAGCAGAAACTTTTGTATATTCAACTAGTAGCCCATACACTTGTGACACCAGGTCTTGGCACACACTAGTAGACTTATGGTTTTGGCTTTATTTTTACTATTATGATTGCATTTAGCTGTTTTCATGTTAATTATTCTAAATATATTATGTATTAAATCTTTTAAATTAAGGAAAGTTATTTACTTTAAAAACTTATTACAATGGGAAATCACTAGATTGTTCATTGTTGGCTTGACTAGCAACGGTGTTGGGCGCCATCACGGTCAAAAATAGAATTGGGTCGTGACAATATGGTATCAGACCACTAGGTTCACGTAGGTATCACAAGTTATGGGCATGCCTAATAGAGTCTTGCGGATCAGTGTGGAGACGTCCGTACTTATCTTCCAGAGGCTATAGGGTGTTAGCAAACTACTCTTTACTCATCTCCTATCGTGCAGTTGATGGTGTACTAAGTTTCTTCCTCTTATTCTCTCACATATGGTGAGAACGCACACGACATGCATTCGTGACCCGGGAGGGGATGCTCCCCCTGTTGCTAGAGGCCAAGACAGAGGCAGGGGGAGGGCACCCGCCTGAGGTAGGGGATGAGGACATCCCAGAGTTGCCCCAGTTGTACCACCAGCATATCCAGTAGAGGATCCCATTGTTGACGAGCAGGGAGAGGTGCCCGCATCAGTGCCAGCCCCGGTTGATTTCATGTCAGCACCGGGCTTTCAGGAGGTTATGGGATGTATGCTACGGTTCATGGATACTATGACCCAGGATGGTTTATTTCCAGCAGATCCAGCCATATCTCAGGTGGTAGGGGGTGCACAGACCCCAACTACTCAGGCTCCAGGGCATGCGACTACCGTATATCAGACCCTAGGTGCACTATTTGTGGGCTGTGCCTAGCCAGTTACAGCAGCGGCACCTGAGCCTTGACCAACTACGGCCAGTGAGCCGCATAAGCTATTGGACAAATGGACTAGGCTACACCCTCCTGTCTTTGGAGGTGAGCAACATGAGGACCCCAAGACTTCATTTGTCGGTATAGGGACAAACTGCACAACATAAGGATATTGGAGTCCCATGGGGTGGATTTCACTACTTTCTAGCTGGAGGGCGGGGCTCGTAGGTTGTGTCAGTCTTATCTTCTTGGCAGACTAGTAGGTTCTCCTCCCATAACTTGGGACCAGTTTACATGTCTATTCTTGGAAAGGTATATCCCACCCTCTCAATGGGAAGAGTTGCAGTTGAAGTTTGAGCAGCTCCAGTAGGGTCAGATGTTAGTGACCAATTATGAGGTGAGATTCTCTAAGTTGTCTTGCCATGTACTTATGATACTCTCTACTGAGGCGGAGCGAGTGCAGAGAATTGTTGCGGGGTTGCACTCAGGTATTCAGGCTACTATGGCCCACGATGTTGAGATGGGGACTTCTTATCAGCTAGTAGTGGAGATTGGTCGGAGGATTGAGGGTTATCGTCAGAGGGGTAGAGAGAAAATACAGCGGGACAAGAGGGTCCGTTATTCTGGAGAGTTTAGAGGTGCCATGGTTAGGAGCAGAGGTCAGTTCATGAGGGGTCAGCCTAGTAGGCCCATATATCCAGCACCGCTGCCTTCTCGGGGTGCTCCACCGCGACCTTATTTCAGTTCCATACTGGAGAGTTTTTATCGCCCACCAACTATTCAGGGTTCTTCCAGTGGATACTATCACGGCCCAAACCGATGGGCCGCGACGTGTATCCAGTACCTTACTCAACCGAGTACGAACGTAATGTATATTTCTTATTACATCATCATAGGTAAGTGGGCCATAAGGGGCGTCATGAGATAAACAAAGAAAACATGAGGGAATACCCGACATAGAATGACCCAACCTGATATAGAAACTCATACTTGTGACAAACGGGCCTATAAGGCCCATGTAAACCATTATATACTTAAAACATAGACCGGCAAGGCAATACAAGTATCTGTATACATGACATCTGCCTACAAGCCTCTAAGAGTACATAAATATCATAAAGGTCGGGACAAAGCCCCGCCATACCAATCAACACATGTCCTAATCATACTGACCGATAGCAACTCTGAAGCAAATGGAGCACACCAATACCTTCCGCTGAGCTGATAGCCTACTTGGAGGACTCTCATCCTGTCTAACGGGATCTGCGGGCATGAAACGTAGCGTCCCCCGGCAAAGGGGCATTAGTACAAATTCTGTACCGAGTATGTAAGGAATGAAAATTAGTAAATAATAGACATGAGAGAAACATGGAGTAAAAGACTCAACACATATGTCTGAATAGCTCTGTAAATCATTTCATAATTATAATGCCATGCATATGCGTATTAATGTTATACCATGCATAGGTATATGCATTCATATCATCATCAAGCCCCTGAGGGCATTCCATCATATCATCTCGGCCGCTGTAGGAAAATCATCAACTTATAACAACTGATCAGGTGGTGGTGCGTATATAACGCCATAACCTTTCCCATATCCCATATACATATAATATACGTGTATATAACGCCATCTGGTCATGAGTCAATATACATGTATAAATGCATGAAATGCATAAGAATTATGTTCATAAGATTTCTTGGATTGTCATAAAATCAATATGCCTTTGGGATAAACTTTATCAAATACATATTTTTCTGAGACCCATGAACAAAAGATATAATAATAATTCACATGGGGAATCAATGACATAGACACCCCTAATACTTCTATGAATAGAGTCATTTATGGAAGTTGTGCATTTGCTCATTTCGTCCGTGTCGTATAGATCATGCCAAAAATAAAGAAGGGATAGCCTTAACATACCTAAACCAATTCTCTTGATAATTCCTCTAACACACGTCTTTTGCGAAAACATGTAATGGCGGATCGAAGTAGGGGAAAATTCATATGTTATTCTTGAGAAAGATTACACCGTACTCCCTTAGAATCGCAAAATCCCGTTGCTATTACCTTATGAAATCTCGCATGGATTTGTTGTAACTTCATCCTTATTTTAGAAAATATAAGCATTCCTCTTTAAAGCTTATGAACAAGATTATTGTTTAGGAAATGGAAGGTTTGCTACTATGTGCAAGGATTATGACCTTGATATTGTTGGCTTTGTTGATAACATTCTTTAGCCAGATGACATAAAGTCCTTATCTCTTAAAAAGTTGCCATCTTGCAAATTCATTTAAGAGTCATCTAATGCCTCTTTGTATGGCTGCCACGTTTGGGGAACATTTATCACTCAATGATTATCCACTTAATCCCTTAATTAATTTGTTAATCTCCCGTTAACCAATAATTACTCCATTATCCACATAATTAGAAATTACCTCAAATTACTTAAAATACTACTCACTTTTAATATACTTTTTATACCTTACTATGTGGTACCCTGTATGGCGCTAGTCCATAAATATGCGGTATTATATCATGGACCATATTTTACCCCAAAATATCAAATTTTGAGGAAATTCATTATCTTTCATTCGCTCACCCTCCCACCTTCACAAATTTACTCATCACTTGTTTGAAATAGCATAATGCATATAATCTCAAAATAATCCCATTCCCGAACTTACGTCGATTAACTTACGACAAAACTTTAACGTATGAAAATGCGAGATGTAACATCTCATTTTCGAGCTTATATCAATTTACTTGTGGCGTACTTCCACGTACGAAAACATAGGGTGTAACATCATTCCCCCCTTCGGAATATTAATCCTCAAATGTTGATTGATGTACTTATCATTTTCATAACTTATGTCTTCCGAATACTCTAGTACTTTCCTTCCCATCTAGGCAACTGCTCGGCAAATAACTCCAAAGGCCAGGGCATTCCCCTTTCCCTATTTTGGCCTCTTTCT
The DNA here is from genome assembly GCA_000715115.1 of Nicotiana otophora. Classification (NCBI taxonomy): domain Eukaryota; kingdom Viridiplantae; phylum Streptophyta; class Magnoliopsida; order Solanales; family Solanaceae; genus Nicotiana; species Nicotiana otophora. Next base: position 20,538 of record AWOL01S0010253.1, on the reverse strand, counting down.
CATACCACGACTTGTGGTCAGAATCCTTTCAATCTCGTAACTGTTTCTACCTTCTGTCACGTAGCCTGTACGACTCTGACCGTGTAAATATGCCTATGTGACTCTTCTCTCTTTTTTCCTCCAGCTTTTTAGCCAATCTCTAGGCCTCACTTGTAAACATATACAGATATTGATAAGATGTCCCTCTAGGCATCTATGGATATATTGAAGTTCTTTGCTCGGTATTTTGTTGAACTTATGAATATTGCTATATTTTATTTCATAGGTCCAGTTATCCATTCGTATGAATTTACTACCATAACTCTTACTTTGATTTATCGTTATTGAGGTTTGCTATGTTCTTCTCATTTCTTCTTATCATAGATGTATAAATCCAAGTCTTTCAATGCTTCCTTATTACTGTTCATCTAAAGGATGGAATCCTTATCTCCTCTCAAATGTTGGAACTTTATCCACCTATTGTTCATTCACCTCAATGTTGATCTACAATCTACTACTGATAACTTGAAATCTCTTACGTAACACTAGGACTCACGTTGCATCGCTGAATATTTGAAGTGATTTTTCTGATCCACCTAGGGGCGATACTATACTTCTATAACCATATTTCATAGCATCCCAATGTGATTTTCCTTACGTGAGTATTTTAATCCTGCGCAATTCATGAAATCCATTTTTTTTCTTCAAATCATTACTCAATGGAAGGCCCAATCGTCATCTTTTATCTATCACAATTACACCCTCATTGTACTATCAGGGAAACATTCCATCTCGTCTAAATGTCATTAGTCTTTGCTCCTTTGAGTTCATTCAGGCTATACAGAGCTTTGTGTAACTTGGAAAAACTATCAGCTCTTCTTGTTTTCATGGGCTTAATCCCGAGGACTTATCCATTCTCTTCAACTTCTCACTGGCCCTTTCTTATCCTTACTTTGTCTTCCTAAAACCGTGTCGCTTTACCTTACTTTAGCTTGCGACCTACACATATCTATTTATACTACTCGCAACCTTTCTTCAACTTACTTGCATCATAGGTTTCCTTATGTCATCCTGGAAAATAAAGCGAGACATCATATCAACTCTTATTTACTTCCTTAATTAGATCTATCGATACTTAGAAACTATAGGTCGGAGGATATGCCACTGACGACGCCGCTACCATTCCCGGATACTAAATCCCAGCGCTTCTAACATTCTATCTGTAGTATGGATTATTCGCAACCTTCTGCATTTGAGTATCTTGTACGTTGTTCGCCTTTACCTTATTTACCTTAAAATCTTGCATCACGTCTTCTATCTCTTTGATGACCGCACTTTAACACATGTATAATTTACATCCTCAACTTGAAGCTCTATTATAATACTTGCACCTCTAGTTCATACACAATCCGGTGAGAGCTTCATACTAACTTCTTATGAGGCTGGTACTCTTCTAACTGGCTTTATCGTAGAGCCGTTATAGAATATGGCTATTGTACTATCTCTCTTGTACCTCTGATATTAAGAGTGATTCTGTAATGTCCTCAATCAAAATTTCTATAATTCTCTTGGGTCCAATAATCAGATTCTTGATTTACTTTGTTGATGTAACTCTTTAGTTGCCTCTTCCTTCTGATCAGCCTTTATGTAGGCCTAAGCTATCTTCCGATCTGTGGCTCATGGTATGAATTATTACTTTAACCTTTCATAGACCCTATGGAATATCTGTGATACCATCATTTAATAATTCAATCCCTTATCTATGATCTGGACTCAATTATTTCTTTTAACTTATACCAGAGTCTTCTACAGCTTCATGATTGTCAACATATATACTGCACGGATAATAGTCCGAAGTCTAAAGTGCATTCATAACGTAACTCACTCTGGATCACTGAATGAATAATTTCTTTCGTTCCTTCTCAATTTTCTTTAAATGTAAGTAATTACTTTTCCTGGTCGTTTTTTCACTTGTTGCATGCATACTTAGCTTATCTTAGTTCCCATACATGCCGAAATTTTCGTGCAACTAATATGATCTGAAATATTACTTTTGATTTTTTTCTCCCCATTCCTTAGCCATGGTAAGTGCCACTTTCTCATGGAGTGCATACAATATTGTAGTGAGACTGTTTTTTTTTTGTACACGACCATTTCCTCTTTAGGTCATTATGCTTAGCTTGAAGCCTTCTGGCTTATTTCCTCAGCTAGTCTTTCGTTGTAGTACTTAGGGAAGACCTTATGACTCTTGTAAAGCTGTGAGCTTATTACATCGTATACTTGACGAAATGTTTGATGTTCTTCCTCGCCTATAATTGTCCGTAGTTACTTTTTTCCACGCCCTTGTGCTTGTGGGGTTGCTCCTGAACTGAAGTTTTGACTGTCTTCCTAATGCGACTATCTTTTATTTTCATAACATTTATACGGTACCTTTAACTACCCCAACTCTTGTCTGAATATTTTCCAAGGGTCGCGATGTCGTATCTGCGAGATTTAATTCCCATGTTGGGGTATACTATGTTTATCTTGCACGATCTGTTGATTTTTCTGTAACCTCTTGTCTAGCCATAACTAGACTCTTCTTGAATAAACTACTAACTGCTCGGTGGTCCATTCCCATATTAATATTCCGCGTAATCTTTCTTGGGTTATTTCCTTTGTCTTAACTTACCTCTCGCACTGGCTCCTTATCTGTTAATAACATCTAAGGCAGGAATCCTTACTTCCTCTCCTTGACGTCGTGTTTGCATAATGTCCTGGAATCGTTGCATGTATGTAGGATTTGAATGAGTGCAATCTCATCCCTTTCTCATTTTTATGGCATTCTCCCTTTACCATTCCGTAGTTACTAAAACCACTTAATTCTGACTTAATTCCACATCACTCCATATTCCCCCCTTTCAGGGGAGTACTAATATTTAGAGCTACGATGTCTATAGATGTTTTACCTCTTCATTTTTGGCATCCTTTCACATCATCGATGACCCTTACCCGCCTTGCGGTAATCCTTCTGTGCCAAGGATAACGAAATTCCTTACTCACGAGGGTGACACCTAGTATAACTCGCACACATAGTCCCTTAAGCTTAACTTTTCTCACATTGTTTGCTTTAGGGAAGCGTCTTCCTGAATGACCATTCTCTGAATTTCTTATGAATCTTCTTCTGTTGTCCATTCTATTATCGCCAGAATGCAATCTGAAATCCTCATGATGCCAACCATTATTAATTCGCTCACTCCCTAATTCATGTTTAGTATATTTTGTTCACCAGCCTATACTGATTTCTATTATTCTGGGGTCTAACTTTTCCTTCTAGTAGTCGCGCTAGAGTCACGAACTTATTTCTCGAAATGAGAATATGACTTTATGGCCTATACTCTTTTGGTGTCTCAAGGCCTACCATCCATCGTCTTTTCCTTCACTTGACTATAGACTCTGTAATACTATCATCTTTTGATCTACCGTTGTCATCCATATATCATATCTTCTTCATAATGCTTCATTAACTCTTTTCTTATTTCCCGCTAACATTTCTGTCTATCACTTTATTTTGAAAATTTCAACAGGACATTCTTTTGCTTTTAGCTCCCCTTGCTCCATCTACTGGCTCTTCGGGTTGCCTAACATTCTTTTTTTACTAGGGACGAGAGTCACACTAAGATAATGTTTATCCCTTCCAGGCTTCCAGTGCCTATCTTTGTAGTATCATATCTAGTTGTACTATTTTAGAGTGCACCATCTGGGCATCTCACAAGGAGATATATTAGCACATTTGTAATATCCTTCGGAAATGTCAGCTAACGCTAACAATCCATCCACCATTTTGGGTTACCCTAACCCCATCTAGATCCCGATATCCTGCCTTCTCTTAGACTACTTCTGTTAGCTCCTGTAGGGCATAAATGAGATGGGTGTGGCTAATTGTACATACCTCTGTTATTGTTGAAGGTAACTCAAAAGGCTTATATTCCTCTCCGATAATCTTCATTATCTAGGTAGCTCGTAGCCTTTTTCATCTTGCTTCTTTTACTTTCTGAAACTTGTATCTACCTTCTGATTCTCTTATTCCTTTTTACCGTAAGAGCGAATAGACATTCTTGCCTTAGGGATCCTTATCAAGAAGTTTACACATCTTAGTACACACATGTTCTGCTAAATACCTCATATTTATCCATCATAAGCATGATGCAAAAACTGAGTTCCTCCGACTCTACTCTTCCACAACTATATCTCCTACCAACCATCTTTCTGGATGTAGGCATCATTGTATTATGAATAAGATACAGTTTAGGAAATTGAGTTCTTACAACTGAGCTCTATCATACGATCTAGAGTAAGAAGAAAGAGTGACAGTCCTAAATGCCCTGTAGCCACCTGCTTATAAGGGTGGTGTACAACACACCCATAAACAAGACTCTACTTGACACGGCTTGTAGACTCCCTAGAATAGAAATGCTCTGATACCACTTTTGTCCCGACCCAAACCGATGGGCCGCGACGGGCACCTAGTACCTTACTCAACCGAGTACGAACATAACATATATTTCTTATTACATCATTATAGGTAAGTGGGCCATGAGGGGCGTCATGAGATAAATAGAGTAAACATGAGGGAATACCCGACATAGAATGACCCAACCTTGAAACTCATACCTGTGACATACAGGCCTATAAAGCCAATGCGATCCATTATATACTTAAAACATACACCGGCAAGGCAATACAAGTATCCGTATACATGACATCTGCCTACAAGCCTATAAGAGTACATAAATATCATAAAGGTCGGGGCAGAGCCCCGTCACACCAATCAACACATGTCCTAATTATACTGACCGATAGCAACTCCAGAGCAAATGGAGTGCACCAACACCTTTCGCTGAGCTGATAGCCTATTTGGAAGACTCTCATCCTGTCTAACAGGACCGGGGGGCATGAAACGCAGCGTCCCCCGGCAAAGGGGCGTTAGTAGAAATAATGTACCGAGTATGTAAGGAATGAAAATCAGTAAATAATAGACATGAGAGAAACATGGAGTAAAAGACTCAACACATATGTCTGAATAGCTCTGTAAAATCATTTCATATTTATAATGCCATGCATATGCGTATAAATTTCATACCATGAATACGTATGTGTTCATATCATCATCAAGCCCCTGAGGGCATCCCATCATATCATCTCGGCCACTGTGGGCAAATCATCAATATATACCAGCTGATCAGGTGGTGGTGCGTATATAACGCCAGAACCTTTTCCCATATCCCATATACATATAATATACGTGTATATAATGCCATCTAGTCATGGGTCAATGTACATGTATAAATGCATGAAATGCATAAGAATTATGTTCATAAGATTTCTTGGATTGTCATAAAATCAATATGCCTTTCGGATAAACTTTATCAAATACGTATTTTTTTGAGACCCATGCACAAAAGATATAATAATAATTCACATGGGGAATCAATAACATAGACACCCCTAATACTTCTATGAATAGAGATATTTATGGAAGTTGTGCATTTGCTCATTTCGTTCGTGTCGTATAGATCATGCCAAATATAAAGAAGGGATAGCCTTAACATACCTGAACTGATTCTCTTGATAATTCCTCTAACACACATCTTTTGCAAAAACATGTGATGGCGGATCGAAGTAGGGGAAAATCCATATGATATTCTTGAGAAAGATTGCATTGTACTCTCTTAGAATCACAAAATCCCGTTGCTATTACCTTATGAAATATCGCATGGATTTGTTGTAGCTTAATCCTTATTTTAGAAAATATAAGCATTCCTCTTTAAAGCTTATGAACAAGATTATTGATTAGGAAATGGAATGTTTGCTCCTATGTGCAAGGATTATGACCGTGACATTGTTGGCTTCGTTGATAACATTCTTTAGCCAGATGACATAAAGTCCTTATCTCTTAAAAAGTTGCCATCTTGAAAATTCATTTAAGAGTCACCTAATGTCTCTTTGTATGGCTGCCACGTTGGGGAACATTTTTCACTCAATGATTATCCACTTAATCCCTTAATTAATTTGTTAATCTTCCGTTAACCAATAATTACTCCATTATCCACCTAATTAGGAATTACCTCAAATTACTTAAAATACTACTCACTTTTAATATACTTTTTATACCTTACTATATGGTACCCTGTATGGTGCTAGTCCATAAATATGCGATATTATAGCTTAGACCGTATTTTACCCCAAACTGTCAAATTTTGAGGAAATTCATTTTCTTTGATTTTCTCACCCTCTCACCTTAACGAATTTACTCATCACTTTTTTGAAATAGCATAATGCTTATAATCTCAAAATAATCTCATTCCCGAACTTACGTTGATTAACTTACGACAAAACTTTAACGTATGAAAATGTGGGATATAACATCTCATTTTCGAGCTTATATCAATTTACTTATGGCGTACTTCCAGGTACGAAAACCTGGGATGTAACAGATACTCAGGTCACTAGGGTTCTTCCACCGCCCACTTTAGTGCCATGACAGAGAGTTCTTATCGCCCACCAGCCATTCAGGGTTCTTCCAGTGGGTATTCAGGCGATCAGGGTCAGACTTTAGGATAGCAGGTCACCGCACCAAGAGGTTGTTTCGAGTGCGAGGATCCTAGTCATGTGCGGAGGTTCTGCCCCATGCTTCGGGGAAAGGCAGTACAGTAGGGTCATCAGCCCATGATTCCAACACCAGTTGTCCGACCGCCCAAGGGTGGAGGACAGGCGGGTTAGGGCAGTCCTAGAGTGGAGGCCAGGCAGGGGTAGGTCAGCCAGTTGCTTTTCAATCAGGCATAGGCTCACCAGCTGGCGCTCCAGCTAGGTTCTACATTTTTCCGGCCAGACCAGATACAGTTGCCTCAGATGCCGTGATCACATGTATTATTTCTGTCTGTGGTAGGGATGCTTCAGTTTTGTTTGATCTAGGGTCTACCTATTCATATGTGTCATCTTTGTTTTCCCATTTTCTTGATATTCCTCGTAAGTCCTTGGGTACTCCTGTTTATTTGTCCACTCCTGTGGGCGATTCTGTTATTGTGGTTCGGATCTATCGGTCCTGTGTAGTCACATACTGTGGTTATGATACTAGAGAGAATTTGCTATTGCTCGATATTACTGACTTTGAGGTTATCCTGGGCATGGACTAGTTATCTCCATATCACGCCATCCTTGATTGTCACGCCAAGACTATTACCTTGGCAATGTCCGAGTTGCCTAGATTGGAGTGGGAGGGTTCGTCTGTCAGCACGCCTAGCCGGATCATTTCTTTTATGAAGGCTCGACACATGGTCGAGAATGTTTATTTGTCTTATCTAGCCTATGTTCGGGATACTACCGCAGAGACTCTGGCGATTGATTCAGTACCGCATGGCTTTGAAAGAGTTGAAGGAATAGCTGGAGGAGTTGCTAACAAAGGGTTCGTCAGGCCGAGTGTATCACCTTGAGGTGCAACAGTGTTATTTGTGAAGAAGAAAGATGTGAATGTGTGGATGTGCATTCACTACCGCTAGTAGAACAAAGTCACAATTAAGAACAAGTACCCGTTGCCGCGTATTGATGATCTATTTGACTAGTTATAGGGTGCTAGGGTGTTCTCTGAGATCGACTTGAGATCGGGGTACCATCAGTTGAAAATTCGGGACTCAAATGTTCAAAAAACTACTTTTAGTACTAGATATGGCCATTATGAATTCCTAGTGATGTCCTTCGGCTTGACTAACGCCCCAGCGGAGTTTATCGATTTGATGAACAGGGTGTTCAAGCATTACATTGATTCGTTTTGCATTGTCTTCATTGATGATATTTTGATCTACTCGCGCAACATGGAAGAGCACGAGCAGTAGTTTAGAGTGGTTCTTCAGACTTTGCGGGAACAGAAGTTATATGCTAAGTTCTCCATGTGTGAGTTTTGGCTAGATTTTGTAGCATTCTTGGGGCATGTTGTATCAGGCGAGGGTATTAAGGTGGATCCTAAGAAGATTGAGGCAGTTCAGAGTTGGCCTCGTTCTACTACGACGACTAAGATCAGGAGCTTCTTGGGGTTAGCAAGATATTATCGCCTGTTTGTGGAGGGTTTCTCATATATTACAACACCTTTGACTAGATTTACCTAGAAGGGTTCTCCATTCCATTGGTCCGATGATTGTAAGGCGAGATTCCAGAAGGTCAAGACAACTTTGGCTATAGAGCTTGTTCGAGTTTTACCTTCCGGCTCGGGGATGTATACTGTGTATCTCGACTCTTCACACTTTCGTTTGGTTTGTGTATTGATGCAGGAAGGGTAAGTTATTGCATTTTCTTCACGTCAGCTGAAGCCCCATGAGAAGAATTATCATGTGCACGATTTGGAGTTGGCCGTGATTGTTCATGCTCTTAAGGTCTCGAAGCATTATCTTTAAGAAATGTTCTGTGAGGTTTACACTGATCATCGCAGCTTGCAACATTTGTTCAGGCAAAGGGATCTCAATTTAAGGCAACGCAGATGGCTTGAGTTATTGAAGGATTATGATATCACCATCCTTTATCATCTGGGCAAGGCGAATGTAGTTGCGGATGCCTTGAGCAGAAAAGTAGAGAGTATGGGTAGCTTGGCATTCATTTCAGCAGAGGAGAGGCCACTAGCTTTGGACATTCAGTCCTTGGCTAACAGACTTGTGAGGTTGGATATTTCAGAGCCCAACCGAGTACTTGCATGTGTCGTTGCTCAATCTTCACTATTGGAGCAGATTAGGGCCCGACAGTTCGATGATCTACACTTGTTGGTTCTTAGAGAGACGGTATTATAGGGTGGTGCCAAGAAGGTTACTATAGGCGAGGATGGTGTTCTGTGACTCCAGGGTCATCTATGTGTTCCTAATATCGATGGCTTGAGGGAAAGGATTCTAGAGGAGGCACACAGTTCTCAATATTTCATTCATCCAGGTGCTATGAAGATGTATCGCGATCTGAGGCAGCATTATTGGTGGCAGCAGATGTAGAAAGACATAGTTGAGTATGTAGCTAGATGCCTAAATTGCCAGCAGGTTAAGTATGAGCACCGGAGGCTAGGTGGCCTACTCCAGCTAATGACTATACATGAATGGAAGTGGGAGCGCATTACTATGGACTTCGTAGTTGGGTTGTCGCGGGCTTTGCTGAAGTTTGATGCAGTTTGGGTCATTGTTGACAGATTGACCAAGTCGGCACACTTCATCCCAGTTGCGACTACGTATACTTCAGAGAGGTTGGCCCAGATTTATATTCAGGAAATAGTTCGGTTGCATGGTGTGTCTGTTTCCATCATATCATATAGAGGCTCTCAGTTTACTTTGCATTTCTGGAGAGCAGTACAGAATGAGTTGGGGACCCGTGTAGAGCTCAGCACAATATTTCATCCACAGACCGACGGGCAGTCGGAGCGGACGGTTTAGATCTTGGAGGACATGCTCAAGGCATGTGTGATTGATTTTAGGGGACAGTGGGATTGGTTCTTGACTTTGGCCAAGTTTTCTTACAACAACAATTATCAGTCCAGCATCGATATGGCTCCATTTGAGGCTTTATATTGTCGGCGATCGTTGTCCTATCGGGTGGTTTGAGCCCGACGAGGCTAAGTTATATGATACTGATGTGGTGAAGGACGCCTTGGAAAAGGTAAAGTTGATTCAGGAGCGACTTCGCACAGCACAGTCCAGACAAAAGAGTTACGCGGATCAGAAGGCGTGTGATTTATCATTTATGGTAGGCGAGAAGGTTCTCTTGAAAGTCTCAGCGATGAAGGGGATTATGAGATTCGACAAGAAGGGTAAGTTGAGCCTAAGGTTTATAGGCCCACTTACTTTGCATCCTAGTCTATCAGGAGTTCATTCGGTTATCCATGTGTCTTTGCTCCGGAGGTATCATGCCGACAGTTCTCATGTGTTAGACTTCAGCACAATTCAGTTAGATGAGAGCCCGGGTTATGAGGAGGAGCCAGTTGCCATTGTTGATAGGCAGGCTCACCAATTGAGTTCCAAGAGGATTTCCGCGGTAAAAGTTCAGTGGAGGGGCCAACCAGTCGAAAAGGCGACTTGTGAGTCCAAGGAGCAGATATCCACACCTATTCAGCCCTCCAGGTATGATTCTAGACCCGTTCGAGGACGAACGTTTGTTTATGAGGTGGAGAATATAACGACACGACCAGTTGTTTTGCACTCTAGAACCTCGTACACCCTAAATAAGACTCCCCGTATGTGCTTTTACTGTTTTATGACTTGCGGGGATGGTTAGTTTGGGTTTTGGAAGGGTTCGGGTTAAAATCGGAATACTTGGTTCCTTAAGTTGGCCTTAAAAGGGCCAAGTTTGACTTGGGTCAACATTTTGAGTAAACGACCTCGGAATCGAGATTTGATGCTCAAATAGGTTCGTATGATGATTTCGGAATTGGGCGTATGTTCAAATTGGGTTTTGGATGACCCAGGAGCATTTCGGCGCCTAATAGTGATATCGAGATCCGAATGGAATTCTAAGAATGAGAATAGTTCCGTAATGTCATTGAAGACTTGCACGCAAAATCTGGTGTCATTCCGAGTATTTTAACTACATTTCGGCATGTTGGGAGAAGAATTTAAGAACTTGAAGTTCATATTTTTGATTCAATTGGTTTGGGGTGTGATCCTTAGTTTTGATGTTGTTTTGTGTGTTCCGTGAGTTCAAGCGAGTACGTTTTATGATTTAAAACTTGTTGGTGCGTTCGGGGGGGCCCTGAGGGCCCCGGGAGTTAAACGGACAAGGCTCGGATCAAGTTTGGATTTGAAGTCAAGTGTTGAAGCTTTCAGCTTCTGGTGTGATCGCTCCTGCGCTTGGCTAGCAACATGTACGAGAGACGAGCCACAGAAGCGAACCAGCCAAGGCTGCCTAAGACCGCAGGAGCGAATACGTTTGCTCACCTGCGAAAGCGCAGGTGCGAGGGCAGTGATCGCATGAGCGAGTTGAGCTGCAGGAGCGGCAGGATGGACGCAGAAGCGGGACCTCACAAGTTGGTGCCCATCCGCAGAAGCAAGCCTAGCCAGCCTTGGGCTCTTCCGCAGAAGCGGACCGTGGTTCGCATAAGAGATGCCGAAAATGCGGCCCTGGCACCGCAGATGCGGAAATACTGTTGGGCAGAACACTCATTTATTGACTAGACTTAGTCATTTTTGACTCATTTTCTTTCTGTGTTGGGCGATTCTTGGAGCTCTTAGAGAGAGGATTGCACCTAGGACTTTGAGGTAAGTAATGTTTACGCAATGAGAGTTAAATACCTAGTTATGGGTAGATTATAATATGTGAATTAATGAAAATCATGGGTTTAGGTGAAAATCTAGGTTTTTGACAAAAATGAGATTTAACCACAAAATGTGTTATGGAATTTAGTGAAAATCATATATTTTAGTTTCTGAGGTTATGGGTAACAACTTTCTTTGAAGATTTCGGGAATCCGGGCACGTGGGCCCAGTGGGTGAATTTTAGAAATCCTATATTTGGGGTTGGATAATCCCTTTAATAGTTGGAATATGAACCTTTGAGCATGAAATTGATCGTTTATATAATATTTGTCTTGTTTCGAGACGTTTGGCACCAAATTGAGGATTTGAGCACAATCTTGGACCGGAAAGCAGGCCTTGAGAAAAGGTAAGTCTCTTTTATAACCTTGTAAGAGGGAATTAACCCCATAGGTGAATAAATTAACGTGCGTTTTCTACTTGTAGGGGCTACGTATGCATGAGGTGATGAGAGTCCGTACGTAGCTACTAATTATGCTATTGTCCGGGTAGTCTAGTACCCATATCATGCTATACTCGAGATGTTTGCACCTTTACTTGTTAATTTAATTGCTTAAGTCATATTGGAAATTTATAAAAGAATTTTTAAAAGGTTAAATTTCACTTACTTGAAGTTGTGAATGGAATAGTTGACTGTTATTGAAAATTTGTGTTTCTTTAGAGTATTTCCTATTTGTGGAGCGGGCCAAACGCCTTGGTAGCATATATATGCATATATGGGTCATGTCGTTCGACCCTCGGTAGTGCATAGTTTAAATATTATGTTGGATCGGGCCGTACGACCTCGGTATTATTTGCGTGTGATAAATCTTTGGATCCAATTATTTTTTATATTGCTTCATTGGCTTGAGATGTGAATTGTTAAATGATGGAAAAATGAATTCAGGACTTAATATTTGTGAAAGGATTAATTACTGCTTCTTGTTGTGGAGTTTCAATATTTTTCATGTAATACATGCTTAATTATAATTTTGGCATATTATTGTTAGCCCATAGTAAGTGTCGCAGTCGACCCTTCATCACTACTTCTTCGAGGTTAGACTGGATACTTACTGGGTACATGTTGTTTAAGTACTTACGCTATACTTTTGTACTTAAATGTGCAGGACCTGAGGCAGGTGAATCTGGGTATCAGTCTGGCGTGCACGCTTGATCCCGATTACAAGACTACATGGTGAGCTGTCCTTCCGAGCTATTCTGCAGCAGACGAAGTCTTTCTTTTTATTTTTGTTTTCATTGTTCTGTCTTCTCATTTCAGACAGTAGAATAGAAATCTTTTGTATATTCTACTAGTAGCCAATACACTTGTGACACCAGGTCTTGACACACACTGGTAGACTTGTGGTTTTGACTTTATTTCTATGGTTATGATTGCATTTAGCTGTTTTTGTTTTAATTATTCTAAATTTGTTATTTATTAAATCTTTTAAATTAAGGAAACATATTTCCTGGCTTGCCTAGTAACGGTGTTGGGCGCCATCACGGCATAAAATAAACTTGGGTCGTGACATATATGTTGTGGTAACATTGGTATTATTGATTTTTGGCATGTGTTGTGGCATATGGGTATGTGTGGTGCGAGTTAATTATTGTGTTGTGATATTAATACGCATGTGGTGGTATAAGTATAGGGGTTGATAAGCATGCGATGAGATAAGGTGGGATATATATATTCATGTTTCTAGTAAGGGAATTACTTGAAGCCACGCGGTGAGATAAGGGGGCTAAAACATGTGTAGCTATTTCGGGAAAAGTGTTTTTAAAATAAATGCAAAGCTCATGCGGTGATATAAAGAAGATTGTGATTGTGACTTGTGAAATGAGATTGCGAGGTGTGATACCTTGGTTGTGATTCTTGCTGTACATTCCATGTTAAAAGGCTTGTTGACTTGAAACAGTCGTTACCTTTTTTGTAACGATCCGACTTTTCGTCTTAAGAATTAACTCCCCGTTCAGCGACTTAATATCCTGAGCAACTTCGTAATTTGTATTATGACTCGCGTGTGCGGTCGAGGTTGGTTTTTGTAAGGTTCAAAATTAAATTGAAAGAGAAATTCTCATTTTTAGACCTTAAATAGAAAGAGTTGACCAGAGAGTTGACCATAGATCGACTCCATTACATCGTTTATGACTTGTGCGCACAATTTGAAGTCATTCCGTATTGATTTGATACATTTCGGCACAAAATATAGAAGTTAGAAGATTTGAAAACTCATAATTCGATACGATGCGTGATTCATAATTTCGGTTTTGTTTGACGTGGTTTGAAGCCTCGACTAAGTTCGTATTATATTTTACGACGTGTTGGTATATTTAATTGAGGTCTTGAGGGCCTCGGGTGGATTTCGGAAGGTTAACTAAGCAATTTGGACTTGAAGAAAACTGCTAGAAAATGGGCAACAACTGGTGGAATCGCTTCTGTGATGCCATGGTCACAGAAGCGACATCGCTGAATCATGAGGCTCTTCGCAGAAGCGACTGGGAGTGAACTGGAAAGAAGTCACAGGTGCGATGTATTTTACGCACCTGCGTGACCATAGAAGCGGAGATTGAACCGCATAAGGGACGAGCATCGCAAGTGCGCATTTGTCCATCGCTTCCGCAATTGCACAGAAGCGAAAAGAAGTATGCAGGTGCGATGGGTCGACTGGGCAGTGCACTCCGCAGATGCGCATTTGCGATTGCAAACGCGAGCCCGCAAATGCGACCATTTGTCCGCAGAAGCGGAAACTGGGCAGAATGTTTAGGACCAAAAATGGTCTTTTCGCCATTTTCGATTGAGAATTTAGAGCTCGGTTATTAGGCGATTATGGAAGAGTTCTTCACGACTTTGACTTGGGTAAGTGTCCTATATCCTAAAGTGATTATATTTCATAAATTCATGGTTATATGTATAATTTATTTCGGATTTAACTTGAAGAAATCAAGATTTGTGCAAAACCTTTCAAGAATGAAAATTTAAGATTCGGAGGTCGAGTTATTATCAGAATTTGATAAAATTGGTATGGTTGAACTCGTATCGGAATGGCTAATCGGATTTTGTAAAATTATGTTGGGTTCCAGGAGGCGGTCCACGCGTTGACTTTTGTTGACCTTTTAATGCAAAATTTATGTCAAAGTTGTATTATCCAGAATTGTTTCTGATAATTTTTAATGGAGTTATACAATTAATTTGGATCGATTTGAGCTGTCTGGAGGTCAATTCAAGCAAGAAGATGATTTTTAAATATTGGCATAACTTCAAAAACGTAAGTATCTTTCCTAACCTTGAGTGGGGGAATTATCCCTTAGGCATCGAGTCTTATGTGCCTTTTGTGAAATGTGAAAAGCCGTGTACGCGATGTGACGAGTACGTACTCGGGCTTATATGTGAATAATTTATTGGGTTAAAGTCTTAGGAATTATTGTGTAGTAAATTGGATAATTGTTGGCATTTATTAAATCCTCTATCTGCCATGCCTAAATCCTTGTTTGTCGAATTTGTTTTTATATGACAATTTGATGTGATAGTCACTTGAATATTTATGTGAATTCCGTGAATTTGTTGATTTGATATTTCATGGAAATAATTATATTATGGATTTTCCATCTAAAAATAATTAATTAAATAAGTTTAAACTGAGGCGTTAATATAATTATCAAGAATTTGGATTAATGAAGGAGTTGCCTTATACTGAGTATTTCTCATCTCTGTTGATTGTTTTGAGGTTTTATATATGTTGTGTGGAGCCTTGGGCTATTTGTTGAGTAATGTATTGATTTTGCTACATCTTTGGACTTTGGTTGTGGTCAGTGGGTAAATTGTGATATGAATTATTGTATTATGTTATCGTTTAAAGAGTCTCCTTGATGTTACTCGTGCTTCCTACCTTTCTTGTTAATGATATACATGTGCTTAGTAAGGAAGAGTGTAAAGCACAAAGGGTGATACCGTACCATTTGAATTATATTATCATGTGAGGGAGAGTGTAAAGCACGAAGGGTGATGTCGTGCCATTTGAGAGTGTATAGCACGAAGGGTGATGCCATGCCATTGAGAGTGTAAAGCATGAAGGGTGATGCCGTGCCATTTCATTTATATTATTAGGTGAGGATGAGAGTAAAAGCACGAAGGGTGATGCCGTGCCATTATTTTTATATTATCATATGTTCATGGCACGAAAGGTGTTTTCGTGTAGGCGAGGACAAGAGACATACATTATATTATGATATCTTTTTGTTGTGTATACATCCATGCCTTTATCTTGAGCTGTTATTGTGCACTTATATTTTCTGTGTGACTTGTAGTCATGGTCGCTGACTATGTGCCTCCCACTTTACTTCTTTTATTGTTATTGGCATTTTTCCCACTTAGTTGGTACTATTATATGTGTGCACAATGAGAAATAGATAAATGCACGAAGGGTGTTGTCGTGCCAATAATTTGATATACATATATATATATATATAC
>AWOL01S0010252.1:1053-19191 GCA_000715115.1 Nicotiana otophora | reverse complement strand
ATCTATCATTTCTGTTCTACTGTTTCTTTTATTCAGACAATTGTATTTCTTTCAGACTATTACTTGTGGTAAATTCTAGAATGCTCATGAATTGTGACTCCAGATCCGGGTGGTAGTAATTAATACAGTTTTTATGATATTCGGTACTTATTATATTTTATTTTAGTTAGTCATTGTTAGTTAATGAATGAAAATAAGGAATTGGTTTAATGATTCTCTAACGTTGGCTTGCATGGTAAGTAAAATATTAGGCGCCATCACGGTCCCGTCGGTTGGAAATTTCGAGTCGTGATACTAAGTTTACTCCTTACATATTTGAACAATTTAAAAGATGTCAGCATACGACTACACTAAGATCATGTTGCATCTAGTGAAGAAACTGAGTAACATCAATTAGAAGAAATTGCACAAAACAACAAAGATCTTATAGAAGTTCTATTAAACAAGATAAATGATCACCTTTGCAAATCCGAATCTATCTTTTCCAGTGTTAGGAATGTCAGGAATGTTAGCATCCATCTTGCGGTGACACAAAACATATCATGAAGGGATAAACAGAGCAAAACGTTTACAATATCATAACTGTAACCGACAAAGATCCTTAATAATTTAACATCTCTAGCCCATAGAGTGTCTCAAGAAAATAAAACTAATTTGTTAAGAGTTTATTTTTACAGTAACACTATTGTAGTACTCGAAAAAAGCCTTGTGGAAATGGATAAGCTAATTTGCTTTCTTCTAACAGATGAGGAGACAAGTAAAATCTAACATCATTGATTTTAAATGGTAAAAAGAATATCTGATCAAGAATTTTTCATCACTCTAAGGTTACAATAATTCTTTAACAATAGTTACTACTATAATATATAAAGAATCTCACGAATGGATAAGCTAATTTGCTTTCTTCAACCAAGGAGGAGCTAATCAAATATAAAATTATTAACTAAAACGAGTAAAACCAGATGTGATAAAGACTTTTTATACATTCTGATGTTACCAAAAGTCTTACACAATACATATAACTCACAACATCTACACCAATTTTAACAGCATTATAGGGGCATCCAATTATAAAAAGGTATACCAACTCTCTTTAATAACAACAAACTGAATCTTTCAAATTTTTATAAATTTGATGTAAAATATTCAAGGCTAAATAGTGTCTCAAAACATCACTCCAGGCCTATAGACAAGGTTGTGAGAAAAATTGGTCTAACTGAAATGTAACAATAAATTTAACAAACCCAAGCAATTAAGCAATTAAACTCAACTGACCTTATGGAACTATTCAACGTCTGCAAATTTTTTAATAACACCAAAAGCAACTAAAGAGAAAAGTGAAAAATTTGATTAACTATTAGCTTACTTTTTAAAAGGAGTGAAAATTGAAATAGGCCTCACGAACAATAGATTGAACAATGCCAATCTGTAACGAAACAACCACAGTAATATATATCAAAACACAGGCATCTAAATCCTAGAACATACACCGTGTAATTATCAATGGCATAGCCTATAATTCTAAACATCAAATATTCAACAACATAAATAATTAGAAAGAAAGAGAATGAAAAGAAAAACATATAAAAAATAAATCACGGAACGAATTATTTAGAAATATTCAGATAAGATTGATAGTTGGTGAAAAAAAAAATAGGAGTAACAAAAACAACAAAAGTTGGTAAAACCAGAATCACCATGGTGGCAGAAAAAGATATAGATATAAAAATTAATATGGAGATAGAGAGAGATGAGTTAGGATTATCTCAAGACGGTGGCCGACAATGGTGGAAGAGAAGGGTACTAAATCTTCTGTAGCTTATTTGGTGACAAACAATAAAATTCGTCGCTAATTTGCCATTATGTAGCTACAGAATATGGCTTGTCACTAAACGCAGTTTTTTTGTAGTGATTCTCTCTAGAAATCAATTCCAAGTTGAAGAACTAACACTTTCTCTCTCTAAACCCCTTATTTCTACACTTTAAAAATGGATCTGATGGGTGCGTAGCCCCTTGCGTAGGCTACGCACAAAGGCTATATAGGGTGGCCTTCCATTTCTCCTCAATCGGTAGCTGATGGATTTTGCCTATGCATGGTGCGTAGGCTACACTACCATGGTGCGTAGGCTACACTACCATGGTGCGTAGTCTACGCAAGACTCGCATAGCTGTTCTGCTACCTTTTAATAAAAACGTCATAAATCCTTGTATAAACCTTCAAATGATGAAAGGTTTGAAGCATTAGAAACTAGACACATAGACCTTTTATTTGATAGGTCATAAACCATATAAATCTTAATATCTTGATATTTATGCTCGTTTGAACATAAGTCTTGTGCGAACTCATTTGAAACTTTAGCTCATCATATAGTTTCCAACTTAACTTAGCCTTAGGGCTCTTCTTAGACCATAAACCATTATTAATACACCTCTTACATATATTATCATTATCAATTAATATCCTTCATATTATTAGTCATGTTCATACCCGAATTAATATAATTAGCACACGTCAATCTTCTTAATGGTACTAAAACATTTCGAAATTCCCTGGGGCGTTACAATATTGATGCTTCACACATTTCCCTTGGTGTTATATTGATCTAGGAGGGTAGAGTGATTGCTTATGTGTCAAGTCAGTTGAAGCCTCAGGAGAAGAATTATCCGGTTCACGATTTGAAGTTGGTAGCTATTATGTATAGACTCAATGTAACGACCAGATATGTTATTTTTCTTTCTAGGTCCCTGTTCCCCTAATTAAGACTCCTCATATGTGCTTTTACTGTTTTATGACTTGAGGGGATGGTTGGTTTGGGTTTGGAAGGCTTCGGATTGAAATCGGAACACTTAGTTCCTTATTAGTGGCCTATGATGGTCAAGTTTGACTTGAGTCAACATTTTGCGTAAACAACCTCGGAAATGGGATTTATGGTTCCAATAGGCTTGTATGATGATTTTGGACATGGGTGTTTGTTCAGATCGGGGTTCGGGTGATCCGGGAGCATTTCAACGCTTAATGTTGAAAGTTGGTTCATTGAAGGTTTTCTAGTTCTTTATGTTTGGTTTGGAGTAGACTTTAGAGTTATCGAGGTAAGTTTGGAATTTTGAGAATGGGAATAGGACCTTATGGTGATTTATGGCTTGTACGCAAAATTTGGGGTGATTCCCAACAGTACATGTATGATCCGACGCATTCGGAGCTAGTTGAGAAGTTTGAAGTTCACAAGTTTATTCAATTTGGTTTTGGGGTGCGATTATTTTATGTGTTACGAGGGTTCAAGTAGGTCCGTATTATGTTTATGGACCTTTTGGTGCAGTTGGATGGGGTCCCGGGTGGCTCGGGTATGTTTCGGACCGCTCAGAGCTATGTCCAAAACTGCTGCACTTGCTGGTTCTGGTTTCCTTCTTCGCGAACGCGAAGATTGCCTCGTGTTCGTGATGAAGGAATGGGACTGGGGGAGGTTTTGGTCTACACGTTTGCGAAGAGGATATCATGATCGTGATGCTATGGGCCAAATTATGACTCTTACATTATGAGTGAAAAGGTGGAATATTTGAGTAATAAGTGGCTTAGTCATACCATTTCAAGCCTAACACCTATCTAATTCAAAAGAAGGGTCTTATATCAAAGTAGGCAACGGACAAGAATTCAAGAATTCAAGCAAAATACCATATCATCTTAGCAACGTGAAGCGGCTTCAATCTTTCATACAAATACTACGTAATCTTATAGCAACGGGATTTTGTGATTCTAAGGGAGTACGGTGCAATATTTCTCAAAGAATATCATACGGATTTTCCCTACTTCGATCCGCCGTTATGTGATTTGTCACAATTGACGTTTGTTAGAGAGATTGTCAAGAGAACCGACTCAGGTATATTAAGGCTAAGCCCTTCCTTCATTTTGGCATGATCTCGTAATTATATGTGTTTGATAACGAGGCATAAAGAGAAGTTCATACTCCCGAATTTATATATATTATCATAGTCTCATAAATTACAGTATTCTCCTTATCGGGACTCCATATTTAATTGAGTATTGTCTTCTTCCAGTCAAGAGAGCAGAGAGCCTATATATACAGTATTATAGTATTTTCATTACTATCGAGCTATAATTAATGGGCAGGTCCCTATTGGGAAACCTATGATAAGATGGTAAGTTATATACCGAGCCTACTGTGGCCGAGCGCCTATGAGCGAGCCCAGTTGACCGAGATACAGAGCCTAGTATGGTCGANCGAGCGCCTATGAGCGAGCCTACTATGGCAGAGCAGTTATATATATACCGAGCCTTATAAGGCCGGACATCTATTCTACTTATTATATTGAGAAAGTTGAGTCATTATCAGCAGGTGAGTATATCTTCAGATTATCTTTGACTCCCAGTTACCTTCAGTTATTATATTATCAGTTCAGTTTCAGCTTTCAGTATATTTCCTTACATACTCGGTTCATTATTTCGTACTGACGTCCCTTTTCTGGGGGCGCTGCATTTCATGCGTGCAGGTTCAGATAGACAGACGGGTAGATCTCCACATTAGGTGTTGCCCAAGTTCAACTTGATCGATAAGCTCCATGCCCTTCGGAGTTACCGGGTCTAGAGCTTTATGTACATGTTGTGTATATATGTATATATGCTATGAGTAGGTCGGGGCCTTGTTCTGATCACAGTATATACATCAATAGAGGCTTGTAGATGTATCATGTCAGTTAGTGCAGTGTGTTGGGCTTGTAGGCCTTTTATGTATATTTTGTTGGTTTGCCAGCTGTAGTAGTTATGACGGCTTTGTAGCCCATCTTTATATTGATGTTAGCATTCACAGTTATCTTGCAATGTGGCCTATGGCCAAAGTATGACACTATATATTCAGAGTCCCTTAGTCGTAAGTTGGTACGCGAGGATAGGTAAGGCACCGGGTGCCGGTCTCGCCCCAGGTTCGGGGCTTGACAAAAAGTGGTATCAAAGCAGTTCTTTCCTAGGGAGTCTACTAGTTGTGTCTAGTAGAATCTTGTTTATGAGTGTGTTGTGCACCACATTTATAAGCAAGAGACTACAGGGAATTTAGGACTGGCACTCTTTCTTTTTACTCTAGATCGTGTGGTAGAGCTCAGTTGTAAGAACTCAATTTCCTAAACTCTATCTTATTCATAATACGGCGATGCCTACATCTAGAAAGGCGGTTGGTAAGGGATTGAATGTGGTTGTGGAAGAGTTGAGTCAGAGGAAATCGATTTTGCATCATGTTGATGACGAGTAAATGTAAGGTCTTCAGCAGATCAGGTGTGTACTAATATGCGTAAGTTTCTTGACAAGGAGTCTTAAGGCAAGAATATCTATCCACCCATATGGTGAAAAGCAATGAGAGAATCAGAAGATACAAGTTACAATAAGTAAAAGAAGCAAGATGAAGAAGGGCACGAGGCACCCAGTTAATGAAGATTATCAGTATTATATTCATGCAGAGAAATATAAGCATTGTGTGTTATCTTCTACTGTAACATAGGTATGTACAAATGGCCACACCTATCTTAGTTATGCCCTATGGGGGCTAACAGAAATAGTTAAGAGAAGGACGGATATCAGGATCCGGATGGGGTTAGAGTGACCCAAAATAGTGGATGGATTGTTTGCGTTAGTTAACATTTCCAAAAGACATTGCAAATGTGCTAATAGATCTCCCTATGAGACACTCAGATGGTGCGCTCTAGAATAGTACAACTAGATATGAGTACTACAAAGATAGGCAATGGAAGCCTTGAATGAATAAATATTACCTTAGTATGGCTCATGTCCCTAGTAGAGAAAGAATGTTAGGCAACCCGAAGAGCCAGTAGATGGAGCAAGGGGAGCTAAAAGCAAAAGAATGTCTTGTTCGAGTTTTAAGAATAAAGTGATAGACATAAATGTAAGCGAAAAATAAGAAGAGAGTTAATGAAGCATTATGAGTAAGATGGGATATACGGATGATGACAGTAGATAAAAAACAAAAGATGGCAGTATTACCAAGTCTATAGTCAAGTGAAGGAAAAGACGAGAGGTGACATGCCTTGAGACAACAAAAGAATACGTGCCATAAAGTCATATCCTCATTTCGAAAAATAAGTTCGTGACTGCAACGCAACTACCGGAAGGAAAAGTTAGACCTAGAGTACTAGAAATCAGTATGGGCTGGTGAACAAGATAAACTAAACATGAATTAGGGACTGAGTGAGTTGATAATGGTCGACATCATGAGAATTTCAGATTTCGTTCCGGCGATAACAGAATGAACAATAGAAGAAGCTTCATGAGAAATTCAGAGAATGGTCATTCAGGAAGATGCTCCCTAAAGCAAGCAATGTGAGAAAAGTTCAGCTTAAGGGATTGCATGTGCTAGTTATACGAAGTGTCACCCTCGCGAGTAAGGAAATTTATTATCCTTGGTACAGAAGGATTATCGTGAGGTGAATAAGGGTCACCGATGATGTGAAAAGACGCCAAATATGAGGAGGTAAAACATCTATACGTAGATCATTGTAAACTAAATCACAGTACTCCCAAACAATGGGGGAATATGGAGTACTGTGGCATTAAGTGGGATGAGATTGCACTTATTCAAATCCTACATATATGCTATGATTCCAGAACATTATGCAAGCACGACGTTAAGGAGAGGAAGTAAGGGTTCCAGCCAGGATGTCTTTAATAAATAAGGAGCCAGTGCGAGAGGTAAGTTAAGACAAAAGGCATAACCCAAGAAATATTACTCGGAGTATTAATGTGAGAATGGGCCAACGAGTAATTAGTAGTTGATTCAGGAAGAGCCTGTTTATGGCTAGACAAGAGGATATAGAAAAACCACAAAAATAATGCAAGATAAACATAGTGAACCCCAACATGGGGAATTCAGCCTCGCAGTTATAACATTGTAATATTTGAGATATATTCATAGAGGAGTTGGGGAAGTTAAAAAGGTACTGTATGAGTGCTACGGAAATAAAAGAAAATTCCACTGGGAAGACAATCAAAATATCAGTTCAGAAACAACACTACAAGCACAAGGGCATGGAGGTAAGTAACTACGGATAATTATAAGCAAGGAAGGACATCAAAAGGTCCGTCGAGTATACAATATAAGAAGCTCACAGCTTCACAAGAGTTAGAGGGTCCTCCCTAAGTACTACAATGAAAGACTAGCTGAGTAATTAAGGAAGGAGGCTTCAACTTAAACATAGTAACTTGAAGAAGAAATGGTCATGTAAAAACAATCTCACTACAACATTGTATGCACTCCATAAGAGAGTGGCACCTACCGTGGCTAATGAACGGGAAGTAAAATCCAAAGTGATATTCGAGATCATATGAGTTGCACGAAAACTATGGTATGCGTGGGAACTAAGATAAGCTAAGTATGTACGCAACAAGTGGCAGAACGACTAGGAGAAGTAATAGCTTACGTTTAAGGAAAGCCGAGAAGGAATGGAAGAAATTATTCGATCAATGATCCAGAGTTAGTTATGTGATGGACGCACTTAAGGTTTCGGAGCATTATCCATGCAGCATATATGTTGACAATCATACAACCATAGAATACTCCGGTATAAGTTAAAAGAAAGAATTGAGTCCAAGTCATAGACAAAGGATTGAACTGTTAGATGATTGTATCATGGATATTCCATAGTGTCCGTGAAAGGCTAAAGTAATAACTAATTCCATGAGCCACAGATCGGAAGATAACTTAAGCCTACATAAAGGTTGATCAGGGGGAGGAAGAAACAAAAGAGTTACATCGACTAAGTAAATCAGGAGTCTGATTATTGGACCCAGAAAATTATAGACATCATGATTGAGAAGATTGCAGAATCACTCTTACTATCAGAGGTACAAGAGAGAAGTACACAAGCCATATTTTATAACGGCTCTACGATAAAGCCAGTTAGAAAAGTACCAGCCTCATAAGAAGTCAGTATGAAGCTCTAACCGGGTTGTGTATGTATCAGAGTTACAAGTATTATAATAGATCTTCAAGTTAAGGAGAGGAAGTAAGGGTTCCAGCCGGGATTTCTTTAATAAATAAGGAGCCAGTGCGAGAGGTAAGTTAAGACAAAAGGAATAACCCAAGAAAAATTACTCGGAGTATTGATGTGAGAATGGGCCAACGAGTAATTAGTAGTTGATTCAAGAAGAGCCTGGTTTTGGCTAGACAAGAGGATATAGACAAACCACCAAAACAATGCAAGATAAACATAGTGAACCCCAACATGGGGAATTCAGCCTCGCAGTTATAACATTGTAATATTTGAGATATATTCATATAGGAGTTGGGGAAGTTAAAAAGGTACCGTATGAGTGCTTCGGAAATAAAAGAAAATGCCACTGGGAAGACAATCAAAATATCAGTTCAAAAACAACACTACAAGCACAAGGGCATGGAGGTAAGTAACTACGGATAATTATAGGCAAGGAAGGACATCAAAAGGTCCGTCGAGTATACAATATAAGAAGCTCACAGCTTCACAAGAGTTAGAGGGTCCTCCCTAAGTACTACAATGAAAGACTAGCTAAGGAAATAAGCAAGGAGACTTCAACCTAAACATAGTAACTTGAAGAAGAAATGGTCATGTAAAAACAATCTCACTACAACATTGTATGCACTCCATAAGAGAGTGGCACCTACCGTGGCTAATGAACGGGAAGTAAAATCCAAAGTGATATTCGAGATCATATGAGTTGCACGAAAACTATGGTATGCGTGGGAACTAAGATAAGCTAAGTATGTACGCAACAAGTGGCAGAACGACTAGGAGAAGTAATAGCTTACGTTTAAGGAAAGCCGAGAAGGAATGGAAGAAATTATTCGATCAATGATCCAGAGTTAGTTATGTGATGGACGCACTTAAGGTTTCGGAGCATTATCCATGCAGCATATATGTTGACAATCATACAACCATAGAATACTCTGGTATAAGTTAAAAGAAAGAATTGAGTCCAAGTCATAGACAAAGGATTGAACTGTTAGATGATTGTATCATGTATATTCCATAGCATCCGTGAAAGGCTAAAGTAATAACTAATTCCATGAGCCACAGACCGGAAGATAACTTAAGCCTACATAAAGGTTGATCAGGGGGAGGAAGAAACAAAAGAGTTACATCGACTAAGTAAATCAGGAGTCTGATTATTGGACCCAGAAAATTATAGACACCATGATTGAAAAGATTGCAGAAACACTCTTAATATCAGTGGTACAAAAGAGAAGTACACTAGCCATATTTTATAACGGCTCTACGATAAAGCCAGTTAGAAAAGTACCAGCCTCATAAGAAGTCAGTATGAAGCTCCAACCGGGTTGTGTATGTATCAGAGTTACAAGTATTATAATAGATCTTCAAGTTATGGACGTGAATTATACCTATGTGGAAGGGAGGTCATGAAAGAGATAGAAGGTACGATGCAAGATTTTAAAGTAGAAAGGTAAAGGTGAACAACTTATGAGATACTCAAATACAGAAGGTTATGAATAGTCCATACCTCGGATAAAGGGCTAGAAGTGCTGGGATTCAGTATCTAGGAATGATAGAGATGTCATTGGTGGTATATCTTCCAGCCTATGGTTTCTAGGTATCTAGAGGCCTAGTTAAGAGAGTAAAGAAGAGTTAGAGACGATGTTATATCTCGCTTGATGTTCCAGAATAACAAAAGGAAATTTATGGTGCAAGCAAGTTGAAGGAAAGTTGCGAGTAATATAAAGAGATATGTGTAGGTCGCAAGCTAATGTATGGTAAAGTGACAAGGTTTTAGGAAGACAGGAGTAAGGATAAGAATAGGCAAGTGAGAAGGTGACAAGAAGGGATAAATCCTCGGGATTAAGCCCATGAGAACAAGAATTATAGAAAGCTTAGTATAGCCTGAATATACTCAAAGGAGTCTAAGACTAGTAGAATTTAAAAGAGATGGAATGCTTCCATGGTAGTAGAATAAGGGTGTAATTGTGAAAGATAAAGATGACGTTTGGGCCTTTGATTAAGTAATGATTTGAAGAAAGAAAAAAGAGATTTCATGAATTATACGGGATGAAAATACCCACGTAAAGTGAATCACATTGGTATGCTATGAAACACGATTATGGAAATATAGTATCGCCCCAGGTGGATCAGGAAAATCACTTCAAATGTTCCACGATGCAACGTAAGCCCTAGTGGCAACGTATTACGTAAGAAGTTTCAAGTTATTAGTGGTGAATTGTAGATCAACATTGAGGTGAATCAATAATGGATAGATAAAAGTTACAAAGTATGAGATGAGATTGGGCCATCAGTCTTAAGATGAACAGTAATGAAGAAGCATTAAAGGACTTAGATTTATACATATGGGGTAAGCAATGAACGTAACCTGGAGTTTGGTAGTAGACCTCAGTAATAATAAATCAAGGTAAGAGTTATGGTATATTATGACCTACTTAGATGCAGTAAAGTCATGTGGATAGATAACTAGGCCTATGAAATAAGATATAGCAATATCCGTAAGTCCAACAAAGTGCCGAGTAAAGAACATCAGTATACCTATAGATGCCTAGAGGGACATCTTATTAAGCTCTGTATATGTTCACAAAATGAGGCCTAGGGATTGGCTAAAAGCTGGAAGAAAAAGGAGAGAAGAGTCACATAGGCGCACTTACAAAGTCAGAGTCGTACAGGATGCATGTTAAAAGATAGCAACAGTTACAAGATTGGAAGGATTCCGACCACGAATTGTGGTGTGAGAAAGAGGCCTAAAAGGGGGAATGCCCTGGCCTTTGGGATTCATTCACAGAACAATTGCCTAAATGGTAAGAGGAGTACTAAAGTATTCGCAAGAGCTATGGGTTATGAGAATGATAAGTGCATTAGTCAACATTCGAGGACGAATGTTCCAAAGCGGGGAATAATGTTATACCCCATATTTCTTTTTTGTACGTGAAAGTACACCATTAATAAATTCATGAAAGCTCGGAAATGAGATGTTACATTCCGTATTTTCATACGTTAAAATTTCGTCGTAAGTTAATCGACGTAAGTTCGGGAATTAGATTTATTTTGGGATTATAAGTATTATACTATTTCAAACAAGTGATAGGTAAATTCGTGAAGGTGAGAGGGTAAGCGAATCGAAAGAAATGAGTTTTCATCGAAGTTTGACATTTTGAGAAATAATACGGTCCGAACTATATTACCCGGTATTTATGGACTAGTGTCATACAAGGTACCACATGACCATGATAGTAGGGTACTTAAAGTGTGTCAAGTGAGTAGTATTTTGTGTAATTTGAGATAAGTCTTAATTATGTAGGTAATTGGTTAAATATTGGATTAGTGGGGAATTAATAAGTTGATTAAGGAGTAAATGGATGGTTAATTAAGTTATTTGGATAAAGACCAAGGAATTAAACGTGGCAGCAATACCTTGTCCAAATTATGACTCTTACATTATGAGTGAAAAGGTGGCATATTTGAGTAATAAGAGGCTTAGTCATACCATTTCAAGCCTAACACCTCTCTAATTCAAAAGAAGGATCTTATATCAAAGTAGGCAACGGACAAGAATTCGAGAATTGAAGAATTCAAGAATTCAAGCAAAATAACATATCATCTTAGCAACGTGAAGCGGCTTCAATCTTTCATACAAAAACTATGTAATCGTATAGCAACGGGATTTTATGATTCTAAGGGAGTATGGTGCAATATTTCTCAAAGAATATCATACGGATTTTCCCCTACTTCGATCCGCCGTTATGTGATTTGTCACAATTGACGTGTGTTAGAGGGATTGTCAAGAGAACCGACTCATGTATGTTAAGGCTAAGCCCTTCCTTCATTTTGGCATGATCTCGTAATTACATGTGTTGGATAACGAGGCATAAAGAGAAGTTCATACTCCCGAATTTATATACATTATCACAGTCTCATAAATTACAGTATTCTCCTTATCGGGACTTCATATTTAATTGAGTATTGTCTTTTTCCAGTCAAAAGGTGAGAGAGCCTATATATACATTATTACAATATTTTCATTACTATCGAGCTATAATCGATGGGTAGGCCCCTATTGGGCAACCTCTGATCAGATGGTAAGTTATATACCGAGCCTACTGTGGCCGAGCGCCTATGAGCGAGCCCAGTTGGCCGAGATACAAAGCCTAGTATGGCCGAGAGCCTATGAGCGAGCCTACTACGGAAGAGAAATTATATATATACCGAGCCTTATAAGGCCGGACAGCTATTTTACTTACTATATTGAGAGAGTTGAGTCAGTATCAACAGGTGAGTATATTGTTGATACCGATTTTGCCCTCATATTTTCTATATATATATATATATATATATATATATACAGCNCCTTATTGGGTTGTTACTTATTTTCCTTTACTTGGTTTTACCGGACTTTAATTGTATTTTACTTACTTTACCGTGTTATTACTGTTGATACCCGATTTTTCTCTCATATTATATATATATACAGCCCTTCAAAATAGCGCATATGCATCATCATTTGATTTACAAGCATACACAAGTATTTTTTCATAATTTTCCATAATTTTTATAGACTTTAAATCAATTTATTTCTGCATTTTATTATATAATATCCAATAATTACCCTAAAAATTATTGTTTATGATGATTTAATCATCTAAACTTATTATTTATACCCATATAAGGTTTTAAATATTTTTAGTGCATTTCTTATAATTACATTTGCATTTGTGAGGGCTAAATTGCATATTTTGCAATAATAGCTTTTTATAATTTTATAATGTTAAATAATTGTTTTTAATCATTTGCATGCCTAAATGATATTTTAGTTATTTATCTATTATTTTTATAAATTATTTATTTGTTAAAATTGGGTATTTAAAATCTGGACCTAATTTCATAACTAATTTCGGACCTAACTACCCAAACATAGCCCAATTACCCCCAAGCTCAATTCATTATCCCAGTACCCATACCCATTTAATTAAACGACCCAACCCCTGCTCAAATCCCAGCTGTTGATCAAAAATGATCAACGGCTCACAAACGCCTCCCCTTTTTCCTAATATCACCCGTCCTCAAACCCTAACCCCATTCCTCCAAACCCGCCGCCTCTCTACTCTCTCCCTTCTGAAGAACCTTCGCCCACCGCCTCACCAAAACTCCTCTCCTAATCCCGCTTCTAATGGGATTTTCTTCCCATTCACTTACTATTTCAATATATTTCTATTATTGGGTGATTCTCTACGGTATTACCTAGTACTTGCCTAAACATGGCAAGTACTCTTACTTTGATTCTGTCCTATTTAACTTTCATCTCTTGAATCTGGACGGTATTGAGTCCAAACACCTTATTTTGCACCGTGTGAGTCCGATTTGTTCGTATATTGCTGATTCATACTTAACCATAAGGTTGGGTTTTACAGATTCTCTTTGATTCGAACCGAAATTGGTTCAAGATTTAATTTTAAGTACTATCTCATCTATATTCGCCTTATTATGTATGAATCTATCTATTTCTGCCGATTATTTTTACTTGCCCTAAATTAGGGTTTCAGATCCTTTTTATTTGAACCAAATCTGGTTCGATTCTGTGTTTTGTGAATAATATTCATGTCTATGTTCATTTTATACAATATGTGACTCTTTGCCTTTATTTTCTGCCGATTTTGTGGAGTTTACCTAAAAACTAGGGTTTCAAAATTTTTCTTCTTTACTGATTGTTTGAATTAATTATATTTCCATATTTATGTGTTTAGTTCCTATAGTATTTAAAACCCTCCCCACTCCCCTTTAGTTAAGTTCGAAAAATCATTAAAAACTATAAAACTAAAGCTGTATACTCCTTACTCTTGAATAATCTTATTATGTACTCTGGTTCCTGGCCGACTGAAATCGAAGTCCAGAAAATCTAAGTTCTTGCTCTTTGGGTGATATTCAAAATACTGTGGGATTCCTTTCTTTCTTGTTTCATTTTAACTAGTGAGTTACCAAGCCTTTGCCATTTCATTCTGATTTATCTGTCATTTTGTTTAATGTGTTACTTCAATTAGACTCTGCTAAACTAAATGCCATTACGTCCGTTGTTTGAGACATGTTTAGACCTACTTTGAGTGGATTAATTTGATTCTGCCTAACCTATATGTCACTGATATCCACCTCTTGAAGTTTAAGTTTATTATTATCCCGCTCTTTGAACATGCTCTCATATCTCCTTCTATGGATTAGTTAACTAGGTATGGATGTATTCATTAATAGGATAACAAGTTTGTTTCTGAATTTACTATAATGTGGCATGTTCGATCCTGTTTTCATCATATCTTGACATCTCTAGTAATTGCCTTAATTAGTTTTCAGCATGTTATGGTCTATTGCCAATTGATATGATTTCTTCTTATGACACTAGTTTCTGCACTTAGCCTAATCTGAATTTGCCTTGTTAGCATGTGATTGAATTCATTTCCTGAAACTTGATTAAATCTGCCTTAAGTTTACGCATGTCTATTATTTGTTTTTATATGCTCAGTTGATTCTATCCTTCAGTGGAATCCTTTGACTTTATTTTATTCCTCTACTATCTGGTCTTTCTGAATTCTTATCCTTAGACGGCTGAAATCCAAGGCTACATAGATTATGTCCTTTGACCTCCCTAGTGTGAGCACTGCTCAGGGTTCATTTGAGACCCTTGTGAACTCTGACACACTAGGACCTGGTCCCTAGTCTTTCCTCTGAATTATTTCTAATCAACCTCCCTAGTGTGAGCACTGCCCTGGGTTCTTGAAGCCCTTGGGAACACTGACACACTAGGGTCTTAGGTTCTGTATTCTTAGCCTTGACATATGCTCACTGGGTGAATCACTCAACAATTAGGTGTTTTGTATCTATGAATATGAAATTTTGGAGCTGTTGTGAATTGCGAGAATGAAGGCCTGGCTTATCAAGGTGTAGCTGTAGGCTCCCTATAGCTATATCTATTATGTAATTTACTGTTTTCATTCTGGGTCTGTAATAATTATTGTAATAACATTTTGGGGTATTAGTAAAATTGGGAAAGGGATTTTTATCTTACTTGCAACAAGTTGCGTAGAGATCATGCCTATAGGTTCGATAATGTGTTATTATATGTCGCATGTTAGAAATTATGCCTATAGGTACTTTGTTATGTTCAGTCATCATATGCTAGCAGCCCTGCCTATAAGTTCAATACATGGTTCAGTTGTGTTCTAATTCTGCTTGTTAGAGACCATGCTTATAGGAAATGGTGTGATTTAATGTGTGTGCAAAATTTCTATTTACATGCTGCCTTATTCTAGAAACCATGTCTATAGGATCTAAAACTGGACCAAATTGTAGAAAGCATGCCTATAAGTTTGAATTAGCTTATTTATCATTTTGCCTGTTAGTTTAGGAGTTTTGTCAAACACTATGCTACTATCCTCATTAGAAAACATGCCTATAGGATCTGCGATTTTGCAATTAATAAAACCTATAAGTGCTAATCAGTTTGGCGTGCAATTGATGTCTAAATGCGGAAGGTAACTTGAGCCCATACCTGTTTCTATTTGAAAGTCCTAACTCTTTTTGTATGTCGCCTAGTTTTCTCCTTTTGAGCAACCTAAGTTAAGGTCTAGAAATACCCTGAAATAGAGGTCCAAATGCCTCCTTGACCATAGGCATGGGACGGGTAGTGCACGCATAGGGTATGACTTAGAATCAAATAGAGCGCTTTAGGTAAACAACTTAAAGATAGTAATCGGGTAGCAGGAGATGATAGTCTGTGCCCGCTGAATAATATGAGTAACATCCCGTCTTGAGGGAGTTACAAAGTATTATTTATGTTGCACGGGGTGATCCTTTAGGCTAAACAACTTAGGACCCCCCATTCCTGTTAAAATAGTTCTTTCTTTGTCCAAATTGTTTCTTTTCTCTTAGACTAATTCACATGATTTGAGTTCGGCCGGGACCTACCGTTGTGGACCTCGAGGAGTGCCTAACACCTTCTCCTCGAGGTAATTTGAGCCCTTACCCGATCTTTGGTGATGCAAACTAGTAATCCTGAGTCATTTGCAAATAGGTGCCCTAACGCACCTTAATGCGTTAGGTGGCGACTCTCTCTTTTAATGACGACTCCCTAACGCACCTAACGCACCTTAATCTTTCAATGTCGAAACTCGATTTCGCGAGAAAAAAGGGGTGCGATAGCATGGTGACTCTGCTGGGGATATCCTTAGGCTCTTACCATAATGAACTTGGTCTGTGTGAATTAGTCTCCCTCGATAAGCATGTCTTTATTATTTTATGCTCAAATTCACCGTTTATTTGCTACATGCACACCCCCTTCCCTATTTTCCCTTTTACATGAATTTACATGCAACTTTTTGTTTAACCTTGTTCGTTGTCTTCAATCCTTATGTCTTTCCCAATCCCTACCCCTTTTACCGCTTTATTATAATTTTTCCATTATGAGAACAAACTCATTCTTTGTTTTTCTTTCTTTTCTGTCTTTACATTTATTAAATACCGCATTTATTGCTTTCATCATGCAAAATACTTGACAAGGTGTTGTTTTATATTTTGCATAATTACATGCTCTGCATCATATTCCACTCGTGTGCAATTAATACCATAGCAGCACTTGATGAGTGTCCGCGCTCTTCCTATTTTACCCTTTTTAAATTTGGAAAGGCGTATTTGCAGTAAAACTAGACAATCAGCGGTGCAGTCGACGGTTCCGTGCCTTTTCCTCTCAAGTTGTCCGCTAGAGGGTACCGGTCTAGACTTTTATAGAAAACCCTACTCTGATGTTAACTGTGCATGCATCATGTCCAAACCTAGCATGAGTTAGAATGTTGTCCGCATAATAACTCTCTAAGGAAAGCCTTGTCCAAAGTCCATTGGAATTTCCATAATCCCTACGGGCACGATCATGATATGTGCCTTATTTGGAGAAAACGTGCCGATATGCTAATCATTAATTTGTAAGTAGTCAAACCTGGAGGGGGAAATGGCTAACTTTATTTGTTTTGCAGAAATGAGGCACGAAGTCCCCAGGTTTGGCATGGTCCGAAGTATCTCACCTCTATTGATAGACTGGTGGGAAAATCTCTCGCCAAGCGACAAGCGCCAAGTGCAAAGAAATCTTGGAAATTTACCTTCTTTGCTGGACATTCAGCTAAACAATGTACTGATCAGGCCACTACTATGTTCTGGGATTAAAAGAGGGATGTTTTACGTTTTGGTAACATATAAATGACTCCCCTTCTTGAGGAAATAGGAGGTTTTGCTGGGCTACCCTGGGATAGCCCTGGTCTTCTGGTACCGTACAATCGTACTTCTGGGGGATTTCTGAAAATGACGGGTCTTAGAAAGAATGACGAGTTAGTCTGCCTGAAGAAGTCCTACATGCCTTTTGACTTCCTCTACGAGCGTTATGGGCACAACACATCCTACCGTGTCTATCATGATGAGTTTGCCATCGCTTTCCTGGGCTGGACTCATCGTCGGGTTTTTGTGTTCATCGTCTGTTTTCTGGGTATGATAGTATTTCCAATTCAAGGAGACAGGATTCACACTTGTTTGGCTATGGTTACCAAGAACTTAATGGAAGGGATTGAGGGACAGACTTACACTATTGTCCCATTGATCGTGGCAGAGATATATCGAGCTTTGGACCGATGTAAGAAAGGATTCAGACATTTTGAGGGTTGTAATTTGTTACTGTAAATATGGTTGTTGGAGCATCTTCAAAGAGGACAATACCATCAGGAATTTCCGCGGCGACCATGGAATGACCACATAGCCTTTCACCATCCAAAAAGAATGACTTTCATCCCAGACAGGTTTGCGCAATAGGAAAATGCCGTGGATTGGGTACACTTCTTTAGCAATTTGACGGATGAAAAGGTCCATTGGATGTTCGAGTAGTTCCCTACTAGAGAGTTCATCATCAGGACCAGGGATGTTCCTCACTTAGTGCTGATTGGGTTAAGGGGTATCTATCCTTATGCTCCTATCAGGGTCATGAGATAGGCTGGGAGAAAACAAGTCATACCGCAAGTTTCTAAGATGGTTCACTACAAAGCAGACTTTCAGGGTGGTGCCATTCCATTCAAGTGTGAGGCCCAACACATGTGGCATCTGAAGATTATT
>AWOL01S0010250.1:26928-58176 GCA_000715115.1 Nicotiana otophora | reverse complement strand
GATATTTTCAGATGATTCAGAATATGGTCTCATCGGCGTAGGTTGAGGGTTATTCCTCTAGAGTTCACAGTTACAGAGTGGTACGCTCGGGCCGAGTATGGTACCGGGTGCCGGCCACGTCCCTTCAGGTTTGGGGCATGACAACTAACCTTTGGGCTGAAAGTAGCGAGGAGCTCAACGGGTATAGTCCAATATGAAATAACAGTACAGAAATGTAGGCATGTTTTCAAGTTCAACAGATAACTTAATACAAGTACAATAAATCAACTTTGTTTGATACGAGGAATATGACATTTCTATATCTACATGCCAATGTACATGTTGTATATGGTATACTACCATGGAAGCATCACGTACTCACACTCTCAGAGTACTGAATCACTCAGTACTGTACATGCAGGTCCAGCCTAGGGAAGTTCCGTCCCTCAATATAAATAGCAACTGCCAGTTAGTCACTCAGTACTATATATGGCCAATCTATCCTAGATATAAATGAAAGAAGGTGACTCCATGCCCTGGGAACTCCACCCCAAATGTAAATAAATAAGGCAACTGCATGCCCTGGGTAGTCCATCCCAAATATAAATAAATAAGGCAACTTTGTGCCCTGGGAAAACCATCCCAAATGTGAATATATATGGCAACTCCATGCCCACCCAACTCCATCCAAAATATAATATCCAATGCGCTCACTGTGTGGGGTGCAGACTACGGAGGGGATCCTTCAGCCAAAGCTATATAATAAGACCGGACATGGCATAAATCAATAGAGCATGTTGTGGCATGCAGCCTGATCCCATAAATATAACTCACAATAAGGCACTTGGCCTTACTCAGTCATTAACCTCTCCAGTCTCTCGGGCTCACAATGTCATGAAAATCAGCCCGACAAAATGATATGATGTATCAATGAATGGCAACAGAGACTGATATATGATATGCAAATAATAGATATGACTGAGAATAAATTAAATTTTTAAATAATTAATTCAACAACAGCACGACCTCTGTGGGTCCCAAAAATATCAGCACGTAGTCTAAACATGAGCTTTAATCTGAGTCTCATCTCAATTCCTTTAACATGTGAAAGATATGTGGATAAAGACATCATTATTGGATTATAAATTTTCACATAATCCATTAAGTCACGAATTCTACAATGCACGCCCACACGCCTATCACCTAGCATGTGCATCATCTCAAAACCAGTCACATAACACGTAATTGAAGGAATTTATACCCCCAGAATCAAGTTTAGAAGTGTTACTTACCTCAAACCGTGTAATTCTTTCTTGCAATGTAACCTTGCCTCGCGAATCGTCCTCTGAACGCCTCAATTCTAGTCACAATTATTTCAATACAGTCAACACAAATTATAGGAATTAATTTCATATGAAAATACAAATTTTCCAACAAAATCCGAAATGCCACTCAAACAATGCCAGTGGGTCTACATTTTGGAACTTGACAAAAGTCACAAAATATGAACGTCCATCCAACCACGAGTCCAACCATACAAATTTTACCAAATTCCGACATCAACTCGACCCTCAAATCTTCAATTTAACCTTAAGAGTTTTCACAATTGTTTTCCAACTTAAAACGCCAATCAAATAATAACTATAGATTCGGGTAATTTGACCAAAATTGAGTTACGAACACTTACCCCGAATCTTCCCTTGAAAATCTTCCAAACATTACCTCTCCCCAAGTTCCATATCGTCAAAAATGGAGTATCATTTTTAGAACTTAAGTTCTGCTGCCCAGTCATTTCCTCTATGCGATCGCGGACCAATTCACGCGATAGCGAATAACAATTTTCCCCTGACACAATTATACCTTACGCGATCGCAGATCCCTTCACGCCATTGCGAAGCACAACCTCTTCCACCCTACGCGATCACAGACAACCACATGCGATCGCATAGCACAAGGCAGGAATTTTCCAGTTCCCTCCTTCACACTATGCAAAACACGGCTTAATCCACGCGTTTGCATAGTATTGCTGGCGAACAGCTTCACAATCGCGGACATACCTACGTGATCGAATAGCACAAAAATTACAGATTTCCAATTTAGCCTACGCGATCACGGACCTTCTCACGCAATCGCGTAAAAGGAAACTAGACAGTGCACCAAAAATACTTTAGCAACACTCCAGGTCCAAAATTCGATTTATTAACCATCTGAAACTCACCCGAGCCCCCCGGGACCTCTAAATGCACCAAGAAGTCCTGAAATATCATGGGAACTTAATCGAAACCTCAAATTACATCAAACAATGCTAAAAATACAAATCATACCCCAATTCAAGCCTAATGAAAACTAACAAATTCCAACTTCTACATTGGATGCCAAAACATATCAATTCAAATCCGATTGACCTTAAATTTTGCACACAGGTCATAAATAACATAACGGACCTATTCAAATTTCTAGAATTGGATTTTGACCCTGATATCAAAAAGTCAATGTAGGCCTCGTAAACATTTCCTAATGATTTAAGATTTTAAAGTGCGCCAACAATATTTGGGAATAATGTATTTGTGTATTAAAGGAGACCTATGGGATAAAGACACATCATTTTGAATTGATAATGTATGTTTAGGGTGTGTTGGAACGTACTAAGGAGTTTTGTCGATGGCAAGAACTTGTGTGGAGCAAGTTGGATACATTAAGTGGAAACAATGTTTCAATTGGCACAAGAACCGACTTCAAATGAATAGAACTCCCTACATATAAAGCCTTAGGTGGTGATATACCTATTACAGTAAAGTACTTTCAGTGTAGTTTCCGACACATCAAACCGTTTGTCATTTGGAAATTTCTACAGAAAGGTATAGCTATTCTACTGGACCTATGTCATATGCGCGCCCAGATGCGCGGCCGCGCATATTTGAGAGTTGCTGCCTTGTGTGCGCGGCCAGATATGCGGCCACTTGCCCAGGTGCACGGTCGTGCACGTAGGAGACCATTAAATAACCCCGAGGCCGGGTTGAGAGAGGGGTTTAGTCATTTCTTGAGATAAAACCTTATATTTTAGAGAGAAGTGAGAGTATTCAAGAGAGAGGAAGTAGATGAAGTGTTTTGTTCATCAAGATCCTGTTCAAGACTTGAAATCCAACAAGGAAATCTCACAAGATCTTCACTCAAGAGGTAAGATTCAAACCCCTAGTCTTCAATTTCGAGTTTGGGGTAAATGATGGGTGATTGGGAGTATGATTCTTGGGTGTAAGAGTATTAATTATACCTGCTTGTAGCAATGAGGTTTGTGAGAAGATTGTTGAGCTAAAACAAGTAACGATTGGGTTGAGGAGTGAAGGAAACCATTAATATCTTCCTAATTTTTGTTCCATTTTGTTACGTCGCAAAATAAACTGGGATTGCTAGAATTTCCGGAACGTTGTAGTAATTTAAGGAAAGCTCAAAGTGAGGTATGTTGGCTAAACAACTCTATTAGAATAGAATTTCCGGAACGTTGTAGTAATTTGGAGTAAGGAAGCTCAAGTGAGGTATGTTGGATAAACTCTTCTCTTAAAAATTGACCCCACAATATCCATGTAAGTCCCTAGTTGCTCATTGTGAATTGATTACCGGAATAAGCTCGTGTCAACAGACATCCATGATCAATATGTAATTCAAATTCTCTTGTTAGGTTGTACTACTATTTACGAATGTGTTCAAAGTATGGGTTGCATATCTAAATGCCTTGACTTCAAGTTGTGTTTCAAATGAAAGCTAATGAAAGATTGTGTAAGAAATCATGATGTGCCTAAGACTCCTATTTGCTCAAATGTATGCTTAAATGTCTTGAATAGAAATGCCTTGTTGTTGGAAAGTCCATGGTGATGGTTGAAAGTAAAAAGGTGTGCATAAAATAGGAAACATGTAATACGAATCACATAATGTGAAATGTGAAATATGAAACTCGGCCAATGTGCCAAGATAAATAATACAATTGTGACCATTAGTGCATATGAAATGAAGAGATGTACAAGAAATATGAAACAAGATGATTTATAGAAAATGGTGATATCTCAAATGAGATGACTTAGCGATCGAGTAGTGATCGAACGCCATGCCGCACACATGGTGATCGAAATTGTGAATAGTGGTATACCGGTACCAAAGATTTCCCAACTTAAAATTTGGAAATTTATTTAAAAACATATAGTATCTCTAATTTGATATTTGGTAATTGTTTGAGGCTTTAACTGATATTATGACTGTCCTTACTTGCATTATTGCTCGTTTCTTTGAGAGATTGTTTAGTCATATATACTAGTACTATTCGATAGTACTAACGTCCCTTTTGTTGGGGCGCTACATATTTAATGGATGTAGGTGATTCCACAACAGGAGGCACTGATCTGCGATAGCACTACACTCTTTTCACAGATGATTTGGTGAGCCCCACTTTACTCGGGGTCATGTATCTTTTGTTCATTTTATCACCAAGTTTTGAGGTATAGCCGGATCCTTATTGCCGGCACTATCATTGTACTCTTTTGTATCTACAAGAGGCTCCGTAGACATAGCGTGAGTGGTATGTTGGCGTTGGGAAAGTTAAAATAGTAATGTTGTAATTGGATCACACGTTGCATATTAAACTATGAAAAAGTATGTATTTTGGAAGCTTATGAATGATGTAACTTCTGATAATGAATTGGTGTTCTTGATTACTTGATCCCCCCCACTAATTAATTAATGAATTGGATTTTACTGTCATTCATGAGTAATTTCGGGTAGAAGGTATTGTACGGGCTTGCTCAACCGGGTTATCTTGGTTGAGCACAGGTCCTGCTCCCCGGGTTCGGGCATGACAGGATAATAAAGATTCAATCTTTAATGAAAATCAAAAAGTCAACCCGGGCCCGCACCTCAGAACCTGACCAACCATATAAATAATGAACAAACATTCCGATACGAGTCCAACTATAAACTATTATCCATTTTCGACCTCAAATCAACCATCAAATCCTCAGTTTATAATTTTGGAAAGCTTTTAAATAAACCCCAAATTTATCCAGCACAAATCACTTTTTAAATAATAAAAACAATGATGGAATAATGAATAATGGGCAACTCTAAGTCAAAAACACTTACCCGATCCAAACCATGAAAATCCTCTCCAAACTCTCACAAAACTGAGCTCTACAACTCAAAATATGTTAAAATGAACCAAACCCTCGAAATAGAGTACTATATTTCACCAACTCTCCACTATCGCGGAAAAGACTTCGCGATCGCGAAGAACAAATTTTACCAAATCCCTAAACCTCTTATGAGAACACGAGGCTACA
Organism: Nicotiana otophora; assembly: GCA_000715115.1. NCBI lineage: Eukaryota > Viridiplantae > Streptophyta > Magnoliopsida > Solanales > Solanaceae > Nicotiana > Nicotiana otophora. Next base: position 52,873 of record AWOL01S0010250.1, on the reverse strand, counting down.
AATGCGCACGTGGTGATAAAATGTCCTCAGGCTTCGTGATCATGGCTCCGTCCTCGTGACCGCGATGAATAATGCGTGACACCATATAACCTCGCCTTCTTTCTATGCAGATGCAGCCCGACCCTCGCATTCACGATGAACAAACACCCCAAGGCTTAGCAAATGGATCCTTCCCTTGACAAATGTGAAGTGAAAAAACCCATGTGCTCACAAAGACTCTACGTGATCGCGGAGAAGGATACCAGAAGCATAGAAATCAAAAGTTCCAACACATGAAGAAAGTTGGAAACCCATTCGAAACACACCCGAAGCCCTCGATACCTCAGCCATTTACACCAACAAATCCTAAAAAGCAATACAAACTTACTCAAAGCCTCAAATCACATCAAACAACAAAACCACAAATCGTATCCCAATTCAAGCCTAATGAACTAATGAACATTTCCAAATTCAAACCTAACGGCGAACAAGCCTAAACACCTCAAAATGACCTTAAATTTTGCATGCAAGTCCTAAATGACATAATGGACCTATGCCACTTCCCAAAATCACAATCCGAGCCAAATATCAATAAACTCAACCCTTGGTCAAACCTATCAACCTTCCAAACTTTCAACTTTCTAACTTACGCCAATTCAAGTTAGAATAACCTACGGGACTCCACATTCACATCCAGACATATGCTTAAGTCCAAAATCTCGATACGAAGCTATCAGAACAATCAAAACACTGTTACGGAGTCGTTAATACAAAAGTCAATCTCCGGTCAACTCTTTCAAATTAAGCTTCCAACTTTGGGACTAAGTGTCCCAATTCACTCTGAAACTCACCCAGAACCAAACCAAACACCCCGATAAGTCACGTAACCACAAATGAAAAACCAAGAGATAATAAATAGGGGAACGTGGCTACAATACTCAAAATGACTAATCATGTCGTTACAAGAACTTTAGATATCACCTCGTCCGGAAGTACTTGGATCTGCACAAGTAGTACAGAGTGTAGTATGAGTACAACCAACCTCATGAAATAAGTAACAAAAGTAACCTTGATCTTAAAGTAGCAACGAGCTAGGAAGAAACATACAAATACCAATATTAATAACTAATAACAAGTCATGATAAAAAGGTAAAACAATGTATGCATGTAGCTCAATAATATTATGTTCAACTCGTTCACATATCAAGAATTTAGGCATATTTTCCATATATAACCGTTAAAGCCTCATACGGATAATAAATTTAATTTACCCGCTAGCGTGTGAAAAGTACATGTCACTTATATATGTCAACTAAACAATATCACTATGGACCCATCAAGAATAATCACACTTAGCATTGTACGGGTGATGGCATAACTGCCCATCATCAAGCACGTATATAAAACAATATGCCTGCGCCCACTACTGGCATGTCAGATTCCTAAGAGGCGGATCCTGCCCAACCTCTAATTATAATCACATAGTCCAAATAATAGGGCCTAGTGCACATGCCACCCCAAAAAAATAACACTTAGCCCAATGTGAGAATGCAGTACGTGTCACCTCAAAATCAATACCAAATCGGCTATATGGCCGAAGCTCAGTCATTTACTGGTTAAGTCTCAGATAATCACATCTCATAAAACTCAGTTAAATAGTGTTACACATATGAGGCACCAACAACATGTGAAGAATCAAATAAAAATGTACTGAGACAAAGATATCATACACAGACATAGTATCGTGACTGAGATTATGAGTGCAATTTAGGCAAATAGATCATAAACAGCAAGAACAAGCCCTATCATGTTTCGAACAAATAACACATAGCCTATATGTGGTTTCTAACATGAATCATGGCTCAATTAACCTTACAAGTCGAGAAGACACGGATATATCAAGGCACGATAGAAAAACAAATCTCATAATAGACTAAAGCCACCCCTAATCATGAACACTTTGGTGCACACACCCATTCCCGTCACCAAGAATGTGTGTCACCTCAATATGTCTCATGTAACATAGTTCCCAGGTTTAATTACCCTCGAATCCTAGATTAGATGTGTTGCTTACCTCAAAACGTGCTAGTCAATACTCCAAAAATCCCTTCCAATGCGAATTGGCCTCCGCACAATTCGAATCTAGTCACAAACAACTTAATATCATCAAATAATGTTGCAGAAAACAACTTCAAAAAGCTTAGAACTTTATCAAAATTAAAAAGTCAACCCGAAAAGTCAACCTCGAGACCGCAACTTGAAATCCAATCAAACTCACAAACTCTGAACACCCATTCACTTGCAAGTTCAACCATACCAATTTCATCCAATTCTGACCTGAAATGACTTTCAAATCCTAAATTTTATCAATAAGAAATATTTCACCAAAATCCCCAATTTCTTCACTTTAATTAACCAATTAAATTCTACAAATAATGATGGAATCATGGAATATAAATAAATTGGAGTAAAATGTACTTACCCTAACCCAAATCGTGATAAAATCCCCTCCCAAATCTCCCAAAACTGAGCTCTCTCACTCAAAATTGCTATATTGACCAAACCCATGAAATAGAGATGTTAAATAGTCTGCCCAGGCATACACATTGTGATCACGAACATATCCTTGCGATCACGAAGAATAAACTTCCCGGTCCTCCAAAAGACTTTACGCGAACGCGAGCTCATGGTTGCAAACACAAAGCACAACACACTCTTTAACTACATGAACACGGAAAACACATTACGGTCGCGAAGGCTTACTGCCTGAGACCTAAGCTGAACTCAAAAGCAAGCTTAGTTTGAATGCTCCAGAATGTATTCCAAGCAATTCTCCAGGTAGTACTAACATGACTCAAAAAGCAGTAACACCAAAGAACGGGCAGCAACAGATTGTCACAAACATTCCAGCTATTACTATTGTTATTGATCAAGATGCAGCAACACCTTTAGATTCTGGGCAGCAACATTTTCGTGCAGAAACTCCAGGTATATCGTTGGAGGACAGAATGCTCCTGGATGCATTGGTAAGCTCTAATCCTCTAAATTTGTTAACTCCATCTCATCCTTTTAGCACTGGACAGGGAGTTAAGAACAAGAACAATTTACAATGTATAGAACTACATTAAGACAAGGCAGTCATGACAAAGGTACAAAATGAAAATGCTTTGAGGTTACAAAACCTCGTCCAAAACCTACCAAATATAGTGAACGTGGGAAATGATATTTATTAAAGAGGAGAGGAAGATGAAATGCTACAACAATGTCAGGAAGAGGCGGCAAAAAGAGGTGATTTATCACCTATGCATAGTGGTAAAGGTAAGAAATCACATACGAGGAATAAAAGTTGGGACGGCAAGATAAATGAGGAAGTTAACATTAGGCGACCCCAGAGTCGCAAAGGAAAATATGGTTGCCTCAACAACTTCAACGAGGTCCAATTGCTCGAAAAAGAAATGATGCAATTTTCATACATATTGAAGAGGTTTGAAGAAGAAGCAAAGGATAAGCAAATTGAAGCGTGCGCAAGGTTGGAAGAAGAGAGGCAAGACTCAATTTATTAAATTGTATTATTTTATCTTTTTTTAAGTATCATTATCTGTAATATCATTATAGAGTATGTTATAAGCTTTGTGATAATCATAGAGTATTTTGTTTTTAGTAGTTCATTTTTTCTTCATGCTTGCTAATAGGAGAGGCTATTTTATGTGTCAGTAGGATTAGTAAGGTAAGGTTTAGCCCAGTATGTGATTGCTCATGTCCTATGCCTTTGGGAAGATATACAAATGGCTATGAGATTATATGCCCTCTTGAGACTTTGCCGGCAGCTACACCATGATCCTCTACATGAGGCTGCCATTATAAGGCAATGCGAGGAGCAGAGAAGTGATTATATAGCCAAGGCATAGAGGCAACACCAGTGGTGCTATTGTCCCCTTATTTGTACTCTTCCTATGTTGATTGTTTTCTTATTATTAATAAAACTAGCCCTAGGCACTCGCCTAATGAATTTGCTAAAAACAAGTTGAAACAGCCACATTGGAGCATGACTTGAGGACATATCTACTTTTGAAGTAATTTTGGAATAGTTGAATCAAGGCTCATTTCTTAATCTTTCTCACATCATCTCATTTTATTGGCACCTCTAGCCACAAGTATAACTTTGTTTCTTGGCACGGTGGCCACACTTTATATCTTCAACCCATTTTTTTCACTTTCGAGCATATTTATAGATTATCAACAACAAGGCATTTCCAATCAAAACTTTGGGTACACATATGAGCAATTAAGAGTCTTAAGCATAAAGAGTTTTTCTCCCACAATTTGGCATACTAGCTTTTATTTGGAACATGACTCATAGCCATAACATTTTAATAAACAAACCGTACGTTGAACATATATCTTTTGACATAAGGCTCATTCGGAATAGTTAAGTTTATAAGGAATAACTTAGAACATAGGAATTAAGAACTTGAGCCAACCATGCTTGAAACATACGGGAACATCATGAAATTCAATTCTAAGAGAGTAGTTTAGCCAACATACCTGAAATTCATCCCTTACTAATACTACGACGCTCCCCTACACTAAGAAACTTCAACCTACAATAACAACATCCAATGGGACCAATATTAGTAATAAATTCCATAATTTAGGCCATTTAGGCACTTTATCAAACACCTAGTAGGCATGAATCTCTACATCTCTTAACCATATAATTAGTTAATACAACTACTACCATTTACCAATAATTTATCCGCCATTATTCTTAAACAATTCTTAACTTCCAACATCATATACATTACCATCCATCCACACCCAACCAACACAATTCCATCATATAATCACCTTTCAATCTCTATAATGGTTATGTATTTAAATTGGGAACTTATGGCTTCCAACCACCATACTATAAGTTATAACACATATTTCATACATAAATAATCACCATAGATTAGTTAGAGATGGAAGGCATACCTCTTGTAGTGGGACTTTGGAAAATCCCAACTTGTAGGGTTCTTGACCAATTTAGGGATTTGAATGGAAATCTATGGATCTTCAAGATTAATCCTTGTTAATATAGGTGTTTAGGAGTAGTAATCAACTCAAATTACTCCAAATACATTACCTTGGTTCATGGGATTGAAGTGTTGGGAGGATATCCCTTGATATGCAAGCCCTAGCTCAAACAAATGACTTAGCCCCTCTCTCTACCCAACCTTGGGGGTATTTAATAGGTTTTTACGTGTGTGGTCGCGCACCTGGGCAAGTGACCACACATCTGGTCGCGCACCTAGGCAAGTGACCACACATCTGGTCGCGCACCTGAGGCAGAATACCCTCTAAGATGCGCGGCCGCGCATCTGGGCATGCGTATGGCATAGGTCCGATAAAATAGCCATAACATTCTGTAAAAATATCCAAATGACGAACGGTTTGATGCGTTGGAAACTAGACTCAAAGAGCTTTAATTTGATTGGTATATAACCTCTTAAGTCTTTATAATTTGGAAGCAGCATGAGTTTCAATTAGGATCTTGTGCGAATTGAGACATCGTTTCCACTTAATGTATCCAACTTGTTCCACACAAGTTCTTGCCATTCACAAAACACCTTAGTATGTTCCAACACACCACGAACATATATTTTCATTTCAAAATGATGTGGTTCTATCCCACGGGTCTCCTTTAATGCTCAAATACATTATACCCAAATACCGTTGGCACACTTTAAAATCTTAAATCATTAGGAAATTTTTAACATAGCCTTAAAAAATCGAGTCTCAAAAATCAATTTTTTATTTTTAGAAAAGTTTTGTCAGAAACACCAATTTCACTGATTGATTCATCAATTAAATGCTAAATAAAAGATGAGATTAATGAAAAATAATCAAATATGAGTCAAGAAAACTTACCCAACCCAAATTGGTGAAAAATGCCTCAAAATTGCCTTAAACGAAGCTCCCAATCTCAAAATATGAAATAATGAGTCTATGTCCCGAAATCTCTTTTAAAAACCAGCTACATATGTCACATTTGTGATCTGGGGTTCGCAAATGTGACCTCCGCAAATGCGAATTCCGAAAGTGCGACCCATTGACCGCAAATGCGAAGCCTGCTAACACCAGAGGATGTCGCAAACGCGACCACTGACTTCACAAAAGCAAAGTTTCACTCTACCAGTCAACACTGCAAAAGCAACCACAAGGTCGCAAAAGTGACATGCCCAAGCCCCAAATCCCTTCGCAAATGTTACTGATACCTCAGAAATGCGAGGCTTGCAAATACGAACTGGTTCTCGCATTTGTGAGATCTGCAGCACCAACAACACGTGCAATACTGAAACAAGTGCCAAACTTTCTAAAACACATCTGAAACTCACCGGAGCCCTCAAAAATTACAACCGAGTGTCTGATTCCTACCAAACTAACTTGGAATGACACTAAACCTTTCACACAAGTTTCAAATGCTAAAATGAATCTATTTCATGTCTCAAAAACAAAAATTCGATCCGGATAGACACAAAGTTAACTCATGGTCAAAATTACAAATTTTGAAACCTTCAAATTGTCAACTTTCAGCAAAAAGAGCCAATTCATCCTAAGAACCTCTGAATTCAATTATGGGGACACTGTATAAGTCTAAAATCACCATACAAACACATTGAGACCATCAAATACCGTTACGGGGTCATTTCCATAAAAGTCACACTTGGCCAACACTTCCAACTTAAACTTCCAAACTAGGAACTATGTATTTCAAATCAAGCCAAAACCTCCCCGAAACCCAGCCAACTATCCCCAAAAGTCACACAACCATAAATACACATAGAGGAAGCTTCAAAGGGGGAAACAAGGATTAAATACACAAAACAACAAGCTGGGTCATTATAGTTTCCAATCATTATTTGAATTTGGGTATGTTGAAAACTTAACAATATTAATCGTCCAAACAAGCTTATCTTAAATTGAAAATATTTAAGACAAAAATAAGAATTTTTATAACAAATACAGAATTAATCAGTAACATAAGATGTTTAATTGTTATTTCATACAAGTATACATACACGTTTGTTATACCCTATATTTTCATACATAAAAGTACATCATAAGTTAATTGATGCGTCATTCCCCGACCTCGGAGAGCACAACCGGCGCTCACCGAGATAACCCGGCCAAACAAGCCTGTAAAATGCCTTCTATCCGAATTCACCCATGAATAAAGAGAAGATATATTTCATTAATTAGACAATGATAAGGTTACATGAACAATCCAAATTTCATTACCGTTAGAACTTCATTCAAGATTTCCCAAAATATTATATTACACATTCATAGTTTAGAAGTGGAAACATATGACACAAATACAACATTTCTAATTTGACTTCCAAAAACAAAGGTAAAACCGACGTTATGTCTACGGAGCCTCTAATATATAAAATACAGTAGCATGATGTGCCGCAATCAGGCTCCGACTATGCCTCAAAACAATAAACATAGCGGACAGGAGATACAAGACCCTGAAATGAAGTGGGGCTCACAAAGTCAGCTTAGGAGAGGGTGTACTACTATCACTGATCAATACAGCCTGCTGTGGAATCGCCTGCATCAGTTAACAATACAACGCCCCGGTCAAAGGGCACGTTAGTATGTATGGAATAGTACTATATGTAAAACTAAACACCCTGTCAATAGAACGAGTAACAATAAAAGGAGAAGGAATCATGAAATCAATGGGAGCCTCAAACAGTATAAAGGTTTCAAGTTAGGGGAAAGATGAGGGGAAACAATCTTATCACATCAACACGGGGATTTACCCTTCAATCGCTCCTACACTGGCACGTGTACTTTCAGGGTTAGGTTATTTTGAGGTTCTCTTCCACAATTAGGTATACTAACTTGAAATTGAAACATGATTTTAAATCTCAACACCTTTTGTACATTGAGTACATACAACTTTCAATGAAACACTTATTTTAGAATTATCAAATATATTAGGAAGGACTCGGAACATGAGAAATAAGAAGTTGTGCCAATCACAATCGCAACTTACAAGGACATCATGGAATTTGATTTCTACAAGAGGAGTTTAGCCAACATACCTCGCTTGAGCTTCCTTAAATTACTACAATCTTTCGGAAATCCTAGCGACTTCAATCTATTAGAAACATGACAAATTTGAACCATAATTAGGAAGATATTCAGAGATTCAGCTCATTTGAGCATTTTATCAAGCAGTAGGTGTGCATTAAGGTTTCAATATTCTTCTATGGGGGATTCCTTCATTCCACAACCCAACGGTTACCCATTTGAGCTCAATAACCTTCCCACCAACCTTGATGATACGTGCATGCATAAATAACACTCAACAATCACACTTCTAATTACCTACTTTCAGTCCAATCCCGAAATTGAGGGCTAGGGAGTAGAATCTTACCTCTTGGGTGTAGACCTTGTGAGTTTTCCATGTTGAATTTCAAAGTTTAAGAAAGTGTTGATGAACAAAGTATTTTGGGCTTCATCCTTTCTCTCTAAAGCTCTTCCCTCGCTCTAAAATGGCAGATTTTTGCCTTTTAAACGAGACCCAATGGCTTATAATCAAATAGGGTTGAGTTTAAAAAATAAGAAAATGAACCCTCTGAACTCAACTCTGCAGTCGTAGAGTGCACCGCAGATCAGGACTGCGACATGCAAAATGGAACGCAAAAATAATCCCAAAATCTAGGCTGGTCTTGTCCACTATACGGCCAGGTCTGCGGCCCACATATCAATTATGCGGTCGCATAATGGACCGCAAAATCTCCCTCTGAAAATCTTATTCTGGTTCTGTGACAGATGTACGGCCCCGCGAAACGATTATGCAATCGCATAGTATACCACAAAACGACCTCCAAAATTGGCCTATTTCTTTGCTTCGCTCTGCGATGGATCTACGGTCTGCATATCAGTTCTACGGTCGCATAATGGACCGCAGAAATGCTCTGTTCTGCAACAATTTTTCTTCAACTTCCCAATACTCTGTTCAACCCAAAAAGTTCATACTTCGTCCAGTAATCTCACCTCGAAGATTTTCTACAACCATCAAATTTATTAGCCTACTTCGGCACCACGAAACCTCTGATTGTAGTTGAAATTTTATGGGGCCTTACATCTTCACCCGCTCAGGATCATTCATCCTCGAATGAGGGTCAAACTCCACCATTAGCATCCAATGTGACCCAATTATTACTTCGCATACTGGCAGTTCCAAATTTTGACTAACTCTCTAAATTTCTAAACATTTCGCCAGAATCTCCCCTGTAATTGGGTCTAACCACTAGCTAGAGAATCCCAAAACTTGTCCTAACATCATAACCATAATATTACAATGTAAAATAACTTGCAAACAACACCGGAAACAATGCCATAAACATTACATTACCAAGAAGGAGTATCCTTCACATAAGTTGTTCGGGGGAAACATCATTTGTAGAAAGTTAGCTTTGAACATCATTGACACAACTATATAGTTATTCAAACAAATGAGGATACTTCTTATTCATCTCTTCCTCGGCTTCCCAGGTGTCCACTTTGACCTGTTGGTTTCACCATAACACTTTCAAGGAGGAAATCTCTTTGTTTCTCAGCTTTCAGACTTGCCTATCAAGAATGGCAACTGGAATCTTTTCATAAGTCAATTCCTCATTAACCTCTATAATATCAACTGTAACAATGAGCGACGGATCTCCAACAACCTTATTCAACATGGATACATGAAACACCGGGTGCACTAAAGAGATCTCTGGATGTAGTTCTAGCGTGTAAGCCACCTGACCAATCTTCTGAATGACTATGTACGGTCTGACATACCTCGGACTCAATTTTGCTATCTTACCAAACCGTATAACCTCCTTCATGGGGGAAACCTTCAAGAATACCCAATCATCCTCTTGGAACCCCAAATCCATATGACGTACATCCTAATAGGACTCCTGATGACTCCTGAGAAAAAGCCACGGTCATATATTTGTGAATCCCCTCCTTCAACTGTACCAGCAATGGATTGTCATATTACTTCTCCTTGACTTCCACAACCAAGGATAATTAGCCCCTATTTTGCACAATAACCCCTCCTTCACTAGAGCCCGTAAGACGAACCCCCATTTTAAGTAATCGATGAACTTCCTTGGGGCCTTAGGTGAAATTTTACGGGGCCTTACATGATGTAAGCTGTGATGATATGATCCTGATGCTTTCTCTGAATGGATAGATGAAATCATGTCTGACCATGACCGGATTGTGAACAATGACATCTTAAGCTAGAAATATATGGTAGTTTAAAGATCATTTCACAAGTCAGTGCCTATGGGATATTGAATGTTCCTATCAATAATGCCTTGAGGATCCAATAGGATACTACTAGGTGCTTAAACAAAAAAAGTGCAAATCATCTGCAGAATGTATTCGAGAACGGTATGAAAAAGGCGACCCATCAGTTAGCTCGCTCAGCCACCCAGGTAAGTATGAATATCTATTCCGCTATAACCCTCAGGAATAGCCAAAATTGCTAGAGCAAAATAACTAGCTAATAAACCCTGCTTGGGAAGATGACAAGGCAACCTCTTTTCCCAACAATCCTAATGTACTAATGTATAGCCTTGTTAGCGCAGTCTATATCCATAACTTTCCACCTATTGAACATTTCATTAAAGATGGTGGAGATCATGCCCCAAAGATCCCCAAAAAGAATGTTGTTTTGCCCTCGGGAGAAAAGCCACCATCTAGTGACACTGAAGCAACAATCAATTGGCAGTCCAAAAATTCTATTTCTCAAAATAGAATCTTCTAACACCCCCACATTGGGAGGTGCTACCGGCACCCGATGCTCGAAGGCCCATGCGAACCAACGTCAGTTCTTACATTCTTTTTATCCATAAAATCTGGGCATTGAGGCCTCCAAATATTAGAACTATAATTAATATGTGAATAACTATTTAGCAAAATAAACATTATCATTTAATACATGATCATCACTGTCACTAGCACAACCATACCCAGACATAACATGCTATCAAATACTAACACTAGCCTACAAGCTTCTAAGGGTATCAAAAGAAATATATATATATTATACAACTTGGTCGGGACAGGGCTCCATCGTACCCAAAACGTTCATGACACCTGCTTCAGTACATATTGACTGTTGAACATCTACTCCGAAAGAGTGGATATCAACAACATATCAACTCGAACAACACCCTATTCGGTCGGGACACCACCGGGCCTATTTGCACCTATGGTCATGAACACAACACCCAAAATAAAAGGGCGTAAGTACGAAAATTGTACTGAGTATGTAAAGCTAAGAAAGAATATAAATAAGAGTCATAGTATAGGAAACATGATCTGATGGTCTCAACCTGGGGGCCGAGGACAACCACCGGGGGCATGAACAATAGAATCCATAACATATAAAGATGCAACGATACAAAGGAGTAGGCCACTTACTAAATCTTTGCATTAAATACAATATAAACGTTTTTAGCCCTGCGTTGGGTCATCATACTTTACATCGTACCTGGCCTCGCACAGGACTTGGTAAGATTAATTTTCTTTATCACATCATACCCGGCCTCATAGGGTCTTGGTCGTACCCCACCATGTATGGGAGCGATCGTACCCGGCAACGCAAAGGCTCGGTAATGTCATAGAGAGCTCGGGTCGTACCCGGCCACACAAGGTCTTGATTGTACCAGACCATGTAAGGGCTCGTTAGCATTTCACATCATACCCAATTGATCAGTGGTTGCACAATAGGTGTCGTATATGACTATCTATAGTGAAACTCGCTAAAAATCGATATATGTTCATATGTGGTGATTTGCAGAATCAACTTCAAGAGATATTAAGTTTAACCTCAAAATGAACCATGCTTCCCGATCCCAGGATATTAACTTGGAACAATTTAAACATTAATAAGAATGCTACCGGCAAGAATATACACAATATGGAACAACATTTTTTAGAGGAGCATAGAACCATCAAATCTTACAGTGCAGGAATTATTTAGAAGGATGGAGAAACTTACGCTAACTCATGCCAAGAAAGAAAGTCACCCTACATACCTTGTTGAAGCACTAGCTACGCTTCTAGGATGATAAACCATGCCTTCAACAAATCCCCAAAATCGATGCAACTAGATAATAACTATTACAACTATGATTCTAGGATCCTTCAAGCAAAATATTGCAAGATTCAAATTGATCTTCGACTTCTCCTCTACTTGTTTGGAAATCCGAAAGGGGAATTAAGAGTATTTTTGGAGAACAAGTGTTGGTGATACTTCTAGAAGATAATAGGGAATGAGCCTTACTGCCTTTTCATACCAACATACAAATATCTGTCGGGACCTCATGAAAAATGGGCCACCCCGTGCTGGTTACGACACCAGGTGGGACACCTAGTGCAAGCTTGCGGAATCGTGTAATCTCCCTTCCCTTCACATATGTCGCTGGCTAACTGGCCATGTTTGAGACCAAACTTACCAAGATTTATTTAGGTGTGAGGTGTAACATAATCTCCCCCTTTGGAATAGTCATCCTCAAATGTTGGATCACAACCCATCATGATTACCTCATTGTTGCCTCTCATAGCTTGGAAAAATGTGGGTATGTAGATTTCATTTGTTCTTTCATTTCACACGTCATTTCTTCCTTACTATTGTTCTTACAAATCACTTTAACTGAAGCGACTTCTTTAGTTCGCAACTTTCGAACTTGATGATCTAGAATGGCCACCAGAACTTCTTCGTAGGATAGATCTCATGTAACTTTAATAACTTCAAGAGGGGCGCAATGGATCACTTAAACACATGCTGATCAAAAATACATAAAATATCGGATGCACTGCCTCCAATTCCGCCGGCAACTCCAGCTAATAAGCCACTTGACCAAATTTTATGTGCGATGCGATATGGTCTAATATATTAGGGTATGAGTTTGCCTCTTTTATCAAACCTCATCAACTTTCATAAGTGACACCTTCAAGAACACCTAGTCTCCTACAATGAACTACAAATCTCGTTGCCGCCTATCTGAGTAAGATTTTTGCCTGCTCTGAGCGGTCAATAATCGATTTCGAATTGACTTTGCCTTTTCCCTAGCTTGTTGCACGAACGCAAGGCTTGATAACTTTGTTTCACCAACATCTAACCATCCTATAGGAGATATGCACGTTCGTCTGTGTAATGCCTCATATGGTGCCACCTGAATGCTGGCATGGTAGCTGCTGTTGTAAGAAAATTATATGAGTGATATACGATCCTCTTAATCACTTTTGTAGTCCAGAATATTGGCCCGTAACATGTCCTCGAGCGTTTGAATAGTTCGCTCAGCCTGGCCATGGGTTTTTGGATGAAAAGTTGTATTGAGGTTGATCCTTGTAACTAACCCTTTGTTGAATGATTTTCAATAATTAGTTGTGAATAGAGCACCTCTGTCTGATATGATAGAAACCGGGGCCCAATAAAGTTGAACTATTTCCTTAATATACAACATAGCATATTCTTCAGCCGAGAATGTAGTTTTGGCTGGAAGAAAGTGAGCTGACATGGTGAGTCGATCCACGATAATCTAGATTTAATCAAACCCTTGATGTGATCATGATAATCCGGTAATGAAATCCATGTTGATCGCTTCGTATTTCTAGGTCACAATTTCCATGTATCGTAGTAACCCTCCCGATTTTCGATGTTCAATCTTAACTTGTGGAAAGTTTGGACACGAGTGACGTACCCAACAATGTACCTCTTCATGTTGTTCAACCAGTATAACTGTCAAAGATCATGGTACATCTTGGTTAACCCTGGATTAAAGAAATACCGGGATTTGTTAATCTCTGTCATGATCTTCTCTCCGAGTTCTCCAAGATTAGATACATATACACGGTCCTTGTATCTAAGGGCCCCATCCTTGGATAGCCTGAACGCTTGCTTCTTTTGAAAGGGGATGCTTCCTCTTATTTTCACCAAGGCTAGATCTTCAAATTTTCGCACCTTTCCTTCGGCCACTAACAAGGACTCGGCAGTATTCAAAATTGAGATTCCTCCGTTACCGGTGTCAAGCAATTGTACACTTATACATCTCCAATTTTTCTCTTCCACATACCGTAGGATGCCCATACAGAATATCAACATCAGAGTCCTTTAATACATCAAGTCACTTTCATTGCCTTAAATTCAACTCTTTTTTCTTGAATATGCACCACACGCTATTGTGATCGGTGAATATGTTAACATGAGCTCCGTATAGATAGTGACGCCATATCTTCAGAGCTAAAATGACAGCTACAAGCTCCAGGTTACGGGTCAGATAATTTTGCTCATGTTTCCTCAGCTTCCTTGAATCATATGCATTCACTTTCCCATGTTGCATTAGTACGCTGCCTAAGCCCACTATGTGGAATCACATTATATGACATACCCCTCGGGTCCCTCAGGAAGAGTTAATGCTGGTTCCGAGGTTAACATATCCTTTAACTCCTGGAAGCTCTTCTCACAACCATCGGTCCACCGAATTTTCGCTTCCTCATGCATCAATTTAGTCAAATAAGCAATTATGGATGAGAAATTCTCAACAAACCTTCAATAGTAACCAGCCTAGCTAAGGAAGTTGCATACCTTGGTATGGGTTGTAGGCCTTCATTTTTGAAGCCAGCTTGATGAAGAAATCTTCATTTTTCCTTAAAGGATTGTCACATTTGGTTAAGAATTCAGTGTGAGATTCTACACAGGAGTGTTGTGTGATTTGTGAAAGCTATCCCATTAGCTTTGATCTGGAGTTTGTCCTGCAAAACTATGTAAATGTCGACATCAATAACCAAATCCTTAACTGGGACATGTGACCTAATCAATTTTGTCTTCTACTTCAGTCCTGGGAAGAATTCAATGGTGATCGAGTGCTTGGTAATGAAAGTTGTGGTCAAAATTCCATTAGAGACGGTGTCGCAATTCTTGAGGTATGACATCGAATACTCATCTGGAACGACTGCATGATACCGTGTGAGGGGTATGCTCCTGTGTCAAATAAAAGCTATCACATGTGTTGGTTTGTCCCACTTGGATGCGTAGACTTTGAATTCTACTTGCGGCATCACTGTGATGTTGTGGATCTCTTCCCATGTATTGGTTTGTACAAGTTTGATGCATAGACTTTTATTTCTGCTTGCGAGATAACCATGATACTATGGATCTCTTCTTTCACCTTTGCCTTTGGTTATGAAATTAAGTAATGATCATCACCATATTCCTCATAAACATCCAAGGAAAAGAGCATCTCTTTTGTGGGCTCATCTTCAAGTAAGAAAACAAATTCAAGATAGTCATCATCACTAAAATGAACGCTTGTGTAATCTGTAATTTCAAAGAGATTTCTAATAGTCTGTTTGGACTGCGGGTAGTTTCACGCACAATTTTCTATTTTATTACAAATAAAACATGCTCTATTTCTCCTTGCACTGCCCGACCTTCTCTTTCTGATGTATTTTATTTTCCTTCTAAACCTAGACATGCCGCCTGAGAATTTGGGCAACCCAAATCTTTTGAACTTCTTCCTTGGCACCTGGCAAGAGCAATGTTTCTTTCCTGTGATTAAAATCTTACCTAGCACAAGCTCTATCAAGTGCTGGATAATTCTTCATTATCAGTTTTGTTGTGGCAGAATCATATCTCCTTTCCAGAATGGGCTTATCAGTCATCCCATCTTGTCCGTCATCAACTTCGGAGACATCTGGCTCCATGGGCTGATTCATGAAAATAGAAGGAAGTTCTTCTTCTGAGGAATCTTGGCAGGAATCAGTACTTACCTCAGAACTATCCTCATGTACTACCGTTATTTAATTACATAGTACAACTGGTGTAAAACAAGTACAACTAACATAAAAGTTTTACAATGTAAGACCCTTATTTGGCGAATAGACAAAACATAAAATTATGATCAAGAACTAGAAAACAAATTGCATGGCCTTATATTTTAGAATTGGTTTTGATAAGACATGGATGATGGAAAAGTGACCCATGAATAGTATTTGCATGTCATTGGTCTTGGCTAAATTTATTGCTTGACATGGATGACTTTTCTTTGATGACATAAGAGGATCTTAAATAGTATTTGGATGGCATAGAACTTGGGGAAGTTTATTGCTTGACATGGGTAGGCAAATTAATCGATACACTTAGATTTTATGGTAACCTTTTGTGGGTTAAAGTGGTTAAAAGTGAAAAACTTGTGCAGGTTGTTTTGTTTTTTCATAGTAATTTCTTGTGGGGTAGAGTGGTGAAGAGGATAAAAAAGGTGTGCATACTTTTATTTCTTCAAATGGGTACTTACCTAGGGGGTTAAAAGGTGAAAATAATTTTAGACACTTGTGCAGTTTTTAGTTTGGAAAAAAGGGGGATTATGGAAGGTAAGTTGGGTAACAAGGTTTAGAAGACTTATGCAAATTATTTCTTAGCTCATGATTGTGCATTATGCTTGTCTTTTAACCGTTCTAGCCTTCACTTTTCAGCTCTTGTTAAATATCTCTTTGCATACGAATTATTTTCTTCTATATTTCATATTCTTTTAACTTTCTTCTTCAGTGACGAAGTACCGATAATCCCCATTTAAATTGATCTTAGCAATTTTTGCTGGATAAATGTCATAGGTGTCTGGTGAGTCTTCAGGCATTTCGTTTTATCCTATAAGTGATGTCTTAACATTTTTCCAATGGAGGTGGGTGGATGAATAATTCAAACTTCCTTCCTCTCCTGGCCATATCTCCTTCTGAAGGATCTTATTTTGCTAAATAATGAGCCTATGAGCTCCAGCGTGCTCCTTTTCCATTGCTATGACTATGACTGGATAATGAAATAAAAAGGACATCGTAGGCATCATATTTATAGTTCTTTTGATCACACTAAATGGCGTATGGAACATAAATATTTTGCCTCCACAAGAATGAAAATAATGAACCTAATAATATTTAGGTTTGAACCACAACAAAAATATTTAGAGGACAGGTTCGAGATTGTCAAAGTCTTAAAAATCACGGCACTTGAATTCCATGAGATTGTGGTATTGATGGCAGAGATACCAAGTGAACCATAAGAGATCCTTTAGAAACTTCTTGGCCTACGTTATGAACACATGCCATAGTGAATATTCTGAATTATCACCAAGAGGTGCTAGTATGGAACCTCCTTAGTTTCAAAAAGTGTGGAGTTCATAAAAACTTTCACTTTAATAAGCTGGACGGATCAATAGGATCTGAAAAATTAAACACCTCTTGCAGGTGATGTAATGATAGAGAACCTGGGCGTGGCTTATGTGAGAACATGAACATTTGAACTGCTGATTTATTCATCTTCATGTGCTTTTGTTGCAGAAACCTTTCGAAAAAATCACCTTGCCTTCAAAGGAAATCAGTAAAAACATTATCTTTTCCTTTAATGTGCTTGGGCTGAAACTTGTATGGAGAAACCATTAAGCCCATCCGAGAATTTGCTAATTCAGAATGACCTTTGGATTCAACTGGATCATCCTCGGAAAAGCCTTCATATCCATCTCTATAAGAAATTGTGAGTGAATTAGAAAAAAATTAAACATTTTAATCCTATTTTTCAGTGTTATAATCTCCTTGAAAGTGGAATGATAGTGTTGTTCGACATCCTTGAATCTTCCAATGGCGTAACAACATATTTTTCTCTGACCATTTTCTTCCTCAAACAAATGCGCTCCAAAATTAATTACTGGCATTTGTCTGCAATATTTTCTTTCCATTGGAGGGAATGTGCAAGGATTTGGCACTTTGGGATCTCTTTTATTTTTTTCACTGTATCCATTTGTTCCTTGCCCCATGGCTGGGCAGTTTTCTTCAACATTTTTGGGAGAGGAGAAATATATGTAAAAATATTAGGAATAAAATCTCTCACATAATTTATTATTCCCAAAAACTGTTGGATTTGCGTCGTTGTGAACCTAATATCGGGTAACTTGAGAAGTTACTTAGAAATATGAGGAAATGGGTATATTCTCCATGGGAAAATGCATGCCCAAAAAATAAAACTTCTTTTTTCCAAAAACTATTTTTTGGCTAAAAGAAAGATGCCATATTTCCTACTAAATATGCAAAACGATTGAGAAAATTTATGTCCTCTTCCCAAGTATCACCGAATAGTAAAATATTATTAATATAAATAAGAGATGTATGGAGATGGGCTGAAATATTTTTATCATGGTCTTTTGAAACAAAGATGGAATAGATTCTTAACTGAAAGGTATGACTTTCCACTGAAAATGGTGATCGGCAATACAAAAACTAGGTTTTTCCCTATCTTCTGGGTGGATTCCTAATTGCCAAAAATTTAATTCGAGAAACTTGTCATCCAAAAGAAGTTGATTGAGTAGATGGTAATTAATTACCAATTATAGGATAAGGAGTGAGGAGGCTGCTCTCGTGTCAAAGAAATGTTATGACATGTGTTGGTTTGCCCCACTTGGATTGATTTTTGTTTGCGGGATCACCGTGATGATGTGGTTCTCTTCCCATGTGTTGGTTTGTCCCACTTAGATGCATAGACTTTGATTGTTGTTTGTGATATCACCATGGTATTATTGATCTCTTCTTTCACCTTTGGCTTTGGCTCTGAAATTTGGTATTGATCATCACCTTATTCCTCATAAACATACATGGAAAAGAGAATCTCTTATGTGGGCTCATCTTCCTATGAAACAATTGATTCAAAATCATCATCCTCACTAAAATGAACACTTGTGTAATCTATAATTTCAGAGAGAAGTCTAATAGACTGCTTGAACTACGGGCAGTTCTGCACAAAATGTCCTACTTTATTACAAACAAAGCAGGCTATATTTTTCTTTCCATTGCCTGGCCTTCTCATTCTAAAGTATTTTGTTTTCCTTCTGAACCTGGACTTATCGCTTGAGAATTTGGGAAACCCGAATCGTCTGAACTTTTTCCTTGGCATCTTACATGAGCAATATTTCTTTCCTATGATTAAATCGCTATTCATTATCTGTTTGGTTGTGGTAGAATCATATCTTATTTGTAGAATGGGCTCATCAATCATCCCATCTTGATCAACGTCAACTTTGGAGACCTCTAGTTCCCTTGGCTGATTCATGAAAATGGGAGAAAGTGCTTCTTCTAAAGAATCTTAGCAGGAATCAGTACTTGCCTGGGATACATCCTCATGTACTACTCTTATTTAATGACATAGTACAAGTGGTGCAAAAAAAGTTCAACAAACATAAATGCTTTACAATGTAAGATATTTGTTTGGCTAATAGACAAAACATAAAAGCATGATCAAGAACTGGAAAATTCAATTTCATGGCCTTGGGTTTTGAAATTAGTTTGGACAAGACATGGATGATGGTAAAGGGACCAATGAATAGTATTTTCATGCGATTGGATTTGGGTAAATGTATGACTTGACATGGATGACTTTTCTTTGATGACATTATGGACCCTTGAATAGTATTTGCATGGCATTGAACTTGGGACAATTTATGTCTTGAAATGGGTAGGCAACTTTATTGATATATATTTGTATTTTAATGGTAACGTTTGGTGGTTTAAAGTGGCTAAAAGGTAAAAAAACATATGTAGATTGTTTGTTTTTTTATGGTAATTTCTTATGGGGTAGAGTGGTGAAATAGATAAATATGGTGTGCAAAATTGTATTTCTTCAAATGGGTACTTACCTAGGGGGTTAAAAGTTAAAAATGGTGATACTTGTGCAGTTTTATAGATTAGGAAAAATGGGGATTATGGACGAGAAGTTGGCTAAATAGGTTTAGAAGACTTACGTAAATTATTTCCTGACTCATGATTATGCATTATACTTGTCTTCTAACCCTTCTATCCTTCGCTTTTCAGCACTTGTGAAATATCTCTTTGCATGCAGATGATTTTCTTCAATAATTCTTACTCATTTACCTTTCTTCTTCTGTGACGAAGTAGTGATATCCTCATTTAAATTTATCGTAGAAATTTCTACTGATGAGTCTTCAAGCATTTCCTTGTATCCCTTAAGTGATATCATAACATTTTTCCAATGGGGATGAGTGGAAGAATAATTCGAACTTCCTTCCTCTCCTGGTCATGTCTCCTCCGGAAGACACTTATTTTGCTAAAAAATGATCCTCTGAGCTTCAACGTACTCCTTTTTCATTGTACGGATTGTGACTGGATAATGAAACCAAAAGGACACTGTAAGAAACACCTTTATAGTTCATTTGATCACACCAAATGGCCTGTGGAACATAAATATTTTGGCTCCACGAGAATAAAAATGATGAACCCAATATCTTTAAGGTTTGAACCAGAATACAAATATTTTTAGGAAAGGTTCAAGAGTGTCAAAGTCTCGAAAATCACGGTACTTGAATTCCATGAGAATATGGTATTGATTGTAGAGATACAAAAGAACTATAAGCGCTCTTGTGGAAAATTCTTGGCCTACGCTATGTACACACGGCATAGTGAAAATTCCGGATTAAAACCAAAAGGTGCTAGCATGGAACCTTCTTAGTTTCAAAAATCTTGGAGTTCATAAAAACTCTCCGCCCTAATAAGATGGACGGATCAATAGGATCTGAAAAATGAAACAACTCTGGTGGGTGATGTAATGATGGAGGACCTGGGAATGGCTCATGTGAGAACATGAATATTTGAATTGTTGATTTATTCTTCTTCATGTGCTTTTGTTGCAGAAACCTTTTGGAAAATTCACCTTCCTGTCACGACCCAAAATTTCCACCTTTAGGACCGTGATGGAGCCTAACATTTAACTTGCTAGGAAAGCCAACGTTAAAATAATCTTAAGCATTTTTAAACAAATTAAATTAAACAGAAGTAAACTACTGAAATAAAGTGCGGAAGACCATAACTATCGAATCATCACAATACATCGCTGAATATGGTGTCACAAGTGCACGAGCTACTAGAATGATAAAAATAAAGGTCTGAATAAAATTCAAGCTGTTTGAAAGATAATACATAGCTAAGATAAGATGGAATGGTACTTCAGAACTGCGAACGTTGTGGAGTTATACCTCAAGTCTCCTCTGAGTAGCTGAATCCGAGCACGTCTATGCTACGCCGCTGGGTCAACTCCAAAATCTGCACAAGAAGTGCATAGTGTAGTATGAGTACAACCGACCCCATGTACTTCGTAAGTGTCGAGCCTAATCTCGACAAAGTAGTGACGAGGCTATGACAAGACATGTGCGTAAACAACATGTACAAGTATATACAAATACGAAGCAACAATAATATAATAAATAATAATTTATAAATTGGGAGGGGACATGCGAAGGGGAATGATATAATAATTTCAGCAGGAGAAGTATCACTTAGCAGCCAATTAATTCATCAACAATAAAATGAGCAACTAATAACATAAACATAGCACGACACCACCCGTCGTGCTTTTACTCTCATTCCTCCCATACACTGATAAATAAATAACAATAATTGGCACGACATCACGCTTGGTGCTTTAACCCTCTTTTGGCACGACATCACCCTTCGTGCTTTTACATTCAAAAATGACACGGCAACACCCTTCGTGCTTTTACTCTCTTTCTGACCATGACAATGATAGAATTAATAATAAAAATGGCAGGACATCACCCT
This sequence comes from Nicotiana otophora, assembly GCA_000715115.1. Taxonomy (NCBI): domain Eukaryota; kingdom Viridiplantae; phylum Streptophyta; class Magnoliopsida; order Solanales; family Solanaceae; genus Nicotiana; species Nicotiana otophora. The sequence continues at coordinate 31,219 of AWOL01S0010250.1, read as the reverse complement.
TCGTGCTTTTACACTCTTTCTCACCATATTCAACAATAATTAAATCAATACAAATTTTATGAATAATGATCAAATAATCAATAATAAATTTAAGCAGGAATATCTTAATTAAATAAGAAATTATTCAAAATGAAATAAATTCCTCCAACATGATTTGACTCAACCACAATGCATAAGTACTCGTCACCTCACATATACATTGTACCCTCACATTAAATCACGTACAAATAGACAAATAAATCCTACTCTCTCAAGTCAAGGTTAACCACGACACTTACCTCACTTTGCAACCAAATTCAAGATTCCAATAAACCTTTGCCTCACAAAGTCATGTCTGAAATCCTCAAATCTAGTCATAAACAATTCAATATACTCAATACAAATCGTAGGAATTAATTCCTTGTGAATTGACTAATTTTCCGAATTAAAATCTGAAATTCGTCTCAAAAATAACAGTGGGACCCACATCTCTAATCTCGGAAAAACATACAAAATCCGAACACCCCTTCCGAGACGAGTCCAACCATAAAACATTATCAAATTATGATGTCAAATAGACCTTCAAATCTTAAAATTTTCGTTTTTTGGAAAGCTTTACAAAAATACATGAAAAATCCCTTTGAAATCGCCTAAATCCGACACTCAAAACTCAAAAATGAGTAAAAATGGTTAACTACCGATTTTATAGGTTCTGTCCAGGCTTTTTTGCATCTGCAGACACATGACTGCATCTTTGGTTCTGCTTTTACTGAAATTGGGGCCGCTTCTGTGGGTTGGCTCGCTTCTGTGGACTAGCTTCTGCGAACAAGCGTCCGCTTCTGCGCAAGGCTGCCCTTTTCCCTTTTTCCCGCTTCTGTGATGCGTGGGCCGCTTGTGCGGTCGTGCTTATGTGACACCCCATCCTCTTCTACAGACTATCCGCTCCTACGAGGCATGGCTCGCTTCTGCGAGCTCGCATCTGCGGTCTAACATTCGCCAGTGCGATTACACCGGAAGGCCAAATTTTTAGATTTTCCTTAAGTCCAAATTTTGATCCGTTAACCATCCAGAATCAACCCGAGGCCCCTGGGACCTCAACCAAATACACCAACAAGTCCTAAAATATCATACAAACTTAGTAGAGACCTCAAATCACATCAAACAATGCTAAAACCATGAATCATACTCCAATTCAAGCTTAAGGAACATAAGAATTTTTAACTTCTATGTTCGATCCCGAAACCTATCAAATCAAGTCCGATTGATCTCAAATTTTGCACAAAAGTCATAAATGACATAACGGACCTATTCAAATTTCAAGAATAGGATTCCAACCCCGATATCAAAAAGTCAAATCCGTGGTCAAACTTTAGAAATCTGTATCCTTTAAATTTTTAGTTTCCGTTAAATAGCGATAATTTGAGCAAGGGACCTCCGAATTCGATTCTGGGCATACACCCATGTCCAAAATCATGATACGGACCTACCAGAGCTGTCAAAACACTGATCCAACTCCGTTTGCTAAAAATATTTACCAAAGTCAACGCAGTCGACTTTTAAAGCTCTATTTCACATTTTAATCAATTTTTCATATTAAAACTTTCCAAAAAATTATTCAGACTATTTAAACAAGTCGAGGAGTGATGAATAGTGTTTTTCGAGGTCTTATAACATAGAAATGAATATATAAATTAAATATGACATTTTGGGTCATCACATTCTCCACCTATAAAACAAACGTTCGTCCTCGAACAGAATTAGAAAAAGTACCCGGGCTGGTAAAAAGGTGTGGATATCTAATCTACATGTCTGACATGGACTCCCAGGTAGATGCTTCTATCGGCTGGCCTCTCCATTGTACTCGAAGTAATGGATAACTCTTAGACCTCAACTGTCGGACCTGCCGGGCTAGAATAGCTACCGGCTCCTTCTCATAAGTCAAATCCTTGTACAATTGGACTGAGCTGAAATCTAACACATGGGATGGATCACCATGATATTTCCAGAGCATAGACACGTGGAACACTGGATGAACCGCTGAAAAACTAGGTGGTAATGCAAGTATGTAGGCTACTTCGCCCACCATTTCAAGAATTTCAAAAGGTCCTATATACCTAGTGATCTACTTGCCCTTTTTTCTGAACCTCATTACATATTTCATAGGTGAAACCTGGAGCAATACACTTTCTCCAACCAAGAATGTAATATCACGAACATTACAGCTAGCATAACTCTTTTGACTATACTGAGCTGTGAGAAGTCGATCTTGAATGATTTTGACCTTATCCAAGGCATCCTGTACCAAATCGGTACCCAACAACTGAGCCTCTCCCTATTCAAACCAGCCAACTGGAGAACGACACCATCTTCTGTATAATGACTCATATGGTTTTAGAGGCCAAGCGTTGCTCATAGACAAGATTAACACATTTTGCATGCTGATTAATACAATTGCAGTTTTCTGGTTATTAAGCCTATTGTGTCTAGGTGTCTCGTGCAGTAAAGACTGATGAAAAGACCATTAGGAAGATCCCAGAAGTGCATAATAAATCATATTGAGAGGTGCAACATTGACTCTTATTAAGACGAAACAGTGTTGTCCTATAGACATGATCTCTAATGTTTAGCACTTGGAGCTGATTTTAGCATTACACTCAACCCTATAGACATGTTTTCTAGGTGAACAGTGCGATGCAGTAATGAATGAGATGATTAAAATCCTATAGGCATGATTTCTAATGAATATGCTGAAATGAATTGAAAGAAAGTTCATTGACATTTGTTCCTATATGCAGGTTTTCTACTAACACGTAGCAGTAAGAATAATTGCAGCATTTAAATTCATGTTTGCCAACAGACAGTGTGTGTGTGTATGTTTATCCTAATGACATGGTTTCTACTGCATGATTAATGAGTGAGGAGGCTGCTTCCGAGTCAAAGAAAGCTATGGCATATGATTGTTTGTCCCACATGGATGCATAGACTTTGATTTCTACTTGCGGAATCACCGTGATGCTTTGGATCTCTTCTTTCACCTTTGGCTTTGGTTTTTAAATTTAGTAATGATGATTTCCATATTCTTCATAAACATCGAGGGAAAATAGAGTCTCTCTCATGTGGGCTTATCTTCAAGTGAGAAAAATGATTCAAGATTGACATCTTCACTGAAATGAATGCATGTGTAATCTATAATTTCATAGAGAAGTTTAATATACTGCTTGGACTGCATGTAGTTCCGCACAAAATATCATATTTTATTTCAAATAAAACGTGCTCTATTTCTCCTTGCATTGCCTGGCCTTCGCCTTCTGAAGTATTTAGTATTCGAACCTGTCGCTTGAGAATTTTGGTGACCTGAATCTTTTGAACTTCTTCTTTGGTGCCTGGCATGAGCAATCTTTCATTCTAATGATTAATTCTGACATTTGGCAAGATCTATCAAGTGTTGGGTCATTCTTCATTATCCGTTTGGTTGTAGAGGAATCATATGTCCTTTTTAGAATGAGCTCATCGGTCCTCCCATCTTGATCATTATCAAATTCAAAGACCTCTGGCTCCCTGGGCTGATTCATGAAAATGGGAAGTTCCTCTTTTGAAGAAACTTGTGAGAAATTAGTACTTACCTCGGAACTATCCTCTATTGGAACTTGTTGGATCGAAGCATCAGTAAGCTCCTCTTTTTCTTGGTATCGAACCCTTGAGATGTTACCTCTTCCAAAATCTCTCCGTGGTTGGGCAACATAGGGGCTTGGGGTTTGGAGGGTAGAGATCTTGGGGTTCTCATAGTTAGCATTTTTTTTAGCTTTCTACTACATCTCTATTCTTTTTTGGGTGTCTCTAGGCTGCAAGTGAATTTGTTTTTTCAAACTAACTTTGCGATGTCAAATTCAGGTTCTTTTATAGTTAGAGAAAATTAATTATGAGCAACTATATGGATTTTTCTTTGGGGAGAGGAAAAGATAGAAAAATGATAATCTAGCTGAGGAGGGGGATAACTTTGGGTTGAGAATGTACTTGTGGGAGGAAGAGAAGTGACCCGAGGACATATGGGTTTCATGGGCACAAGGTGATCACTTTTCAAGAGGTGTAGTTGTTTAGAGACACCATCACTTTCTGGAATAAATGGAAAAGAGAAGTACCCGACAGATAATTATCGTACTGCAATCTTACTAACCTGTGGTCCAAGGCTTTGATGAGTCCTGCATGTTGGGAAGACTTTCCTACAACCTGTTCGACCTTTTTCTCATTTTCCACACCGCTAAGCATTTTATTCTCAGTGTGTAAAATATTCTTAATAGTGCTATCAATGTTG
>AWOL01S0010250.1:0-22089 GCA_000715115.1 Nicotiana otophora | reverse complement strand
ATTTTTCTTTGGGGAGAGGAAAAGATAGAAAAATGATAATCTAGCTGAGGAGGGGGATAACTTTGGGTTGAGAATGTACTTGTGGGAGGAAGAGAAGTGACCCGAGGACATATGGGTTTCATGGGCACAAGGTGATCACTTTTCAAGAGGTGTAGTTGTTTAGAGACACCATCACTTTCTGGAATAAATGGAAAAGAGAAGTACCCGACAGATAATTATCGTACTGCAATCTTACTAACCTGTGGTCCAAGGCTTTGATGAGTCCTGCATGTTGGGAAGACTTTCCTACAACCTGTTCGATTTTTTCTCATTTTCCACACCACTAAGAATTTTAATCTCAGTGTGTAAAATATTCTTAACAGTGCTATCAATGTTTCTCAATATTCTATTTCGAGAAATATAATTTTCAGACTAACAATTGATTGTTGCTTCAATGTCACTAGATGGTGGGTTTTCTCCTGAGGGCAAAACAATATTCTTTTTGGGGATTTTGGGGTCATGATCTGCACCATATTTATTGAAATGTTCAAGAGGTGCAAAATCATGGGTATATCCGCCGCTAATAGGGCTATACATTAGTATTTCAGGATTGTTGGAAACAATGGCTACCTCGTCATCTTGCCAACTAGGGTGATTGGCTTGGCATTCTCTGGAAATTTTGGCCATTCCCGAGGGTTATAACTGACAAGGTATTTATACTTACTTGGGAGCTTATCCAGCCAAGTGATGGTCGCCTTTTTCATACCTTCCTCGAAGGCATTCTGTAGATGATTTGCACTTTTTCTTTCTGGCCTTCTTGTTTTTCTTTCTGGGCACCCGATAGTATTCTGCTAGCTCCTCAAGGAATTCTTGGCAGGAATATTCAATTTCCCATGGGCAGTGACCTGTGAAGGGAACCTTGAACAACTACACATTTCTACCTTCGATGTCAAAGTGCACAGTCCATTCCATGGTCGGACATGCTTCCATCAATTCATTCTAAGAAATACTCTGGATTATATCCATAGGGAGAGTGGTACATGGGATGTACCATATGGAAAGAAAAAGTAGCCTTGATTGGCTTTTTAATGTTAGAGTGGTCGAAAGCTATGACATGTGTTTGTTTCTCCCACTTGGATGCATAGACTTTGATTTCTGCTTACGAGATCATCGTGATGTTGCGGATCTCTTCTTTCACCTTTGGATTTGGTTCTGAAATTTGGTAATGATCATCATGATATAATTCATAAACATCCAGGGACAATAGAGACTCTTCTGTGGGCTCATCTTCAAATGATAAAACGGATTCATGATCGTCATCTTCGCTGAAATAAAAGCCTGTGTAGTCTATAATTTCAGAGAGAAGTCTAATACACTACTTTGATTGTAGTCGATTCCTCGCAAAATATCATATTATATTATAAACAAAACATACTCTATTTCCTCTTGCATTACCCTGCATTCCCCTTCTAAAGTATTTTGTTTTCCTTCTGAACTTGGACCTGTCGCTTGAGAATTTTGGAAACCTGAATATTTGGCAGTTCTTCCTTGGCGCCTCGCATGAAAAATCATTCTTTAATATGATCAAGTCCGACTTGGGCTAGCTCTATCAAGTGTTGGATCATTCTTCATTATCTGTTTTAGAGTAGATCTTTTTGCACATATATCATCAAGAGCATAAAAAATGGCTTGCCTAATGTAACTAATTTTTGGGGCAGTTATTGACTGGTATTTATATTATATGATGTCATGGTTCGACCAACCAACATCTTTGGTAGGGATGATACAAATTCTTATTTTAGATTGACATCCCCACCCAACCCAAAAGGGATTTTTGCCATTTCTTTCTGGAAATGTTTGTCAATGATATATCTTTCCAAATACAGACACTTCATGTAAAAAGGTTGTCTTTGACGTTTTGCATGCCTTTGTCCAGCATCGCTGCAGAAAACTTCATGCAAGATTCTAATGTTAAAAATAAAATTTGGGGAAGTAAGAAAATCATTATTGTTCTGCCACCCAAGGGAATTCCACTAGTCTCGAAGAATACCTTAATAGTGAAAAGTGAATTCTAATAGAATTATGTAATTTTCTCGCTCTGCCAAATCGTTGGTCACCCTCCAAGTATAGAAATCTTGGATTCTTTGGGGCAATCTTGAGACTTTTAAATCATCCAAGGTAAAGGTATGGAAACAAATACCTACTTATTTGGCTGTTGCCGAATCATATCTCCTTTATAGAATTGGCTCATAAGTCATCCCATAATAATCACCTTCAACTTTGGAGACCTCTGGCTCCATGGGCTGATTCATGAAAATGAGAGGAAGCTCTTCTTCTGAAGAATATTGGGAGGAAATAGTACTTACCTCCGAACTATCCTCTGTTGGAACTTCTTGGATAGAAACATAAGTAAGCTGCTTTGTTTGTTGGGTATCAGAACCTTGAGATGTTACCTCATCTAAATCACTCTATGGTTTAGCAACATTGAGGCTTGGTATTTGGAGGGTAGAGATCACGAGGTTCTCATAGTTAGCATTTTTTGAGTTGGCATGTTTTGAGCTTTCTCCTACCTCCCTCTTCTTTTCAGGTGTCTCTAGGCTGCATGTGCATCTTTACTTTCCCAAACTAATTTTGCAATGTCAAATTTGGGTTCTTTAATAGTTTGAGAAAATGGGTTTTGAGCAGCTATCTGGCTTTTTCTTTGGGGTGAGAATGTATTTATGGGAGGAAGAGAAGTGACTTGAGGACTTCAGGGTTTCTAGGGCACAAAGTGATCACTTTTCAAATGGTGTATTTGTTCTCTTAAAGACACCATCTATTTTTGCTGCTGCTGGAAGAAATGGAAAAGATAAGTACCCAGCGGACAAATATCGTACTGCAAGCTTGCTAACCTGTGCTCTAAGACTTTGATGGGTCATGCATTCTGTGAAGACTTCTCTACAACCTGTTCTACCATCTTCTCAATATATATGTGTACAAGCTGCGACCTCGAGCCCAAGTATACATATACATAACTGCGGCCTCAGGCCTAAAGATGCATAAAGCATAAATCACAGCCTCAGGCCCACAGATTCATAAAGCATAAATTGTGGCATCAGGCCTAAATACAGGTGTTCAATATTTGGGGTTTTAAAATTAGGAACTGAGAATCATACTGCAATACATGATAGTGAAATACTGAATCATATTGAGTTACATGATACTGGAATGTCTAATAGAACTGGACTGAGACATGTATTCATATTAAATTGATATGTCATAATTGAGTCTCATGGGATATGGAATGAATTGTGAAACTATGTTATCTAGAGAACAAACGTTCTACTACTATTCATGAAATTGAGGCATAATTACTTTATGATGCAATTCGTATTAGTCATAAAGAATGAGACGAAGGAAGTTCATAAACATTCACAAACATAGAGACTTTGCCTCATATACCTTTCCTTTGGCCTTTTTAAGCATATCACAATTTTTGTTGCCTCTTTCAACAATACACTATGGCAATATATATCAAGAGGAACCAATATTAGCAATAATGATCATGTTTTAGTCACTTAGATATTTCAACAAACACTTGTTGGCATAAAGCATCATAGCCTGTATTAATGGTGTTTCTACACCCAACAACCCATCCTCTTGCTTCTAGATAATTCTAAAATCTCAAATTATTATAATCAATATCATTCTTAATCACCCATATGATAAACAAAACCCTTAATAAATAATCAACAATCAACATGTCACACCCCAAAATCGAGGAGCACGACCGGCCGAATGAACCCGGCCGAGCAAGCCTGTTAGATTTCCATCTACCCAAACTCATACACGAATAAAGAGAAGATGTACTCCATTAATCGAAAATTGAAAAGATTTCATTAGAAACTCCCATTTCATTTCCATTAGCAAATTTATTTATAGTTTCCAAATTATTACAAGTTTATAGATATAATGAAAAACATGTTTGCCAAAGACCAACATTTCTAGTTCAATTTCCAACATCGAATACCACCCACAACCTGTCTACAGAGCCTCTAAGTGCAACAAAAGTGAAGAATAGAAGCGTCGGTGAAAAGGCCCCGGCTATACCTCATAGTATAAAATACAACATAAGATGACATAAAGCCCAGAATAGAGTAGGGCTTAACAAAACCTGCTGGATAGAGAGTGACTGCTAATGAGGACCAAAGCTGCCGCTGATGACTTACCTGAATCCATAGAAGATGTAGTACCCCCGACAAAAGGGACGTTAGTACATATAGAATAGTATTAGTATGTAACGCTAACTGTCCTCTTTCAAAATAGAGTTCCAACAAAAAAAACCATGGAAACAACAATCCACAATCAATGATATCCAATTTCCAAGTTAATACATATAAATTTCAAAAATACGAAGATAATATTATTTTTGGTTGGGAGATCTTTAGCACCGATATACCACTATTTACAATATCACCGTTCACAATACCAATGTTCATAATACCAATACCACCGTACTCTTAGCACGAAGTCCGATCACGACCCGATCGGGTAGGCCATCTCATCTGAGACATCAACAACAATCATAATTGCAATTGCAATTTCAAGCACAATAACCACCATAAGTGCGGCATGGCGTCCGATCACGACCCAATCGGCTAGGCCATTTCACCACAATGTCGTGTGGATCGACATCATCCTTTTCAACCAATTATCTCATCCCAATTAAGGGAAAATAATTTTACCACATCAATCTCATCTGAAATAAGGGGTATAATCTCAATCCACTCCTACACCGGCACGTGTAGTTTCGGGGATAGTTTGTTTCAATCTACCCTTCCTCAGTGACTATTTATACTCCCAAAAACATTTTTGGTTTGAACACAAAGATAACATAAATACAAATATATTTACCTCATCATCTTTCACATTGTATAAATCTCCATTACTACTTTCAACCAATCACAACAGCAATATTCCATTGGCTCTTTTGTCTATTCACAAGATTCATTATTCAAGGCACGGTGGCCGTATTTGTTATTCAACACTTTCATTTTATCCCTCTCATGTATCATCATCATAAATATCAACATATATAATATTACAGAAATCACAACTTTAAGTTCATCAGTAATGAAGACTTTAAACACAATGGATTTCTTTCCAAGAAACAGAGTAAAATGGTTGGCAGTCGAAGCGCAAGTTAAAATCATAAACGAGTAATACATCATTTATTATTGAAATACTTTTCCACAAAAAGGGCAATACATAATTTCCACCCAATAATATGTAAGAATGCAAAACACATTGAAACTACTTACAAGGCATATCATTAGTTAAAACAGCCACATATGTGCATCACTTGAGTTCATAAGCCTTTAGGCAATTCTAATTTCAAAGTCAATTTTGGAACAGTTGAATCAAAGCTCCTTTCATAATCTTTCTCACATCATTTCATTTCATTTGCACCATTGGCCACAAGTATAACTTTCTCTCTTGGCACATTGGCCACAATTTATATCCCAAATTCACTTCCAACCATCTTTATAGATTATCAACAATCAGACATTTCCAATCAAGACTTTAGATACACATATGAGCAATTAAGAGTGTCAAGCATATTGAGTTTTTCTCAAACAGTTTGGCATACTAGCATTCATTTGAAACACGACTCAAAGGCATAACATTTTAACATACATATCATTCTTGAACACATTCCTGAAGGATAACATATGGTAATAGGATCATTCAGAACACATTTTGAATACATAATTATCGACACTTTGCTTACTCAGGATGATTGAAATTATTGGAAACAACTCGGAATAGGAGAATAAGGAACTAGAACCAACAATACTTGAAACTTACAGGAACATCATGGAATTAAATTATAAGAGAGTAGTTTAGCCAACATACCTCGCTTTGAGCTTTCCTTAAATTACTACAATGTTCCGGAAATCCTAGCAACTTAAATCTAATTTGAAACATAACAAAAGTGAACCATAATTAGGAAGATATTCTTGGTCTCAGGTCATTCAAGCATTTTATTAAACACTAAGTGTACAAATTTGTTACAAGGTTCTTCCGCAAGATTTATTTCAATTCACAACCCAATCCCTACTTATTTGAGCTCAACAATCTTCCCACAAACCTTATTAGTACATGCATATATAAATAATACTCTTACACCCAAGAGTCATACTTCCCATCACCCATCCTTTACCCCAAATGCGAAATTGAAAACTAGGGTTTGTTGAACAAAGCACTTGAGCTTCTTCCTCTCTCAAGAACAATCTCACTTCTATATAAAAATACCAGGTTTTTGACTTCAAAATGAGCCCCAAAGGCTATTTATCAAAATGGGGTCGGGTTATAAAAATAGGAAAATAAACCCTCCGAACTCAAGTCTGCCATTGTAGAATGGACCGTAAAACTGGTGCCCAGAACTGGGCTAAACTGGTCAGTTCTGCCACCATTCTATGGTCCGCATATTACTTTTGCGGTCCGCAGAATAATTCTGCAGTCGCAGAATTGGCCGCAGAATCACATTCTGCCAGCCTTTGGTAATTTGGTCGTAACTTTTATAGGCTTGTCCAACGGACGAACGGTTTGAAGCGTTAGAAACTAGACTCGAAGATCTTTCATTTGATAAGTTGCTCGTCACATAAATCCCTATATATCTGTAGATATGATCGTCTAAATATTGGTCTTGTGCGTAGTCATTTGGAACTTTAGTCTATCATGTAATTTCCAACTTGACTTGGACTTAGGGCTCTCCTTAGACTCCACATCACTTATAATGTGCCTCGTACACTTATTATCATATCCAATTGATATCCATCATATTAATAGTTCTCGTCTGCACAAAAACTTATATAATTAGCACACATCAACTTTCTTAATAGCGCTTATGTACTGCAAAATATTTCGGGGTGCTACATTCTACCCCACTTAAGAACATTCGTCCTCGAATGAGGAGTAGAGTCGGTCCCCAAACACTTAACATAACTCGTTTCTTCTTCCACACATCTTAAGCTCCCAAATTTTACTAACTCCCAAATATTTCAGAAATTTCGGTAGTGTCTCCCTTGTAATTAAGCCTATCCACCTGCTAGGATAACACCAAAACAACTCCTAACAACACATCCACAACACAACAAAGCATCATAACATACAAATAATATAAATTTCAACATTACCGTCATTACATTATCAAAAGTAGCATCTGGACATGAACTGCACATATTTGAATCCTAACACAAAGAATGTACCTTTCAATCCACAGTCATTTGACTGTACACTCAAGTGAGAAGATTTTATTTTCTTAATACTTTTGGCCCTCAAGTTGGCCTCCTCGACTTATACTTAGCCATAACACATTAATGTAGACAATCTCAACTCTTGGACTTATCCAACAAATATGGCAAGTACATACCCCTCATAATCGAATTATCCATTAACTTCACCTTCACTAGCTTTCACCGGAATGACAGACAAAGTATTTCCAACTACCTTCTTAGACATAGACACATGAAACACCGGGTACACGGAGAACAATAATAGGGACACGTCATATTCATAGTTTGGCCTATTTCCTTCAAGATTTATAACGCCTATTGTGACTACACATACTTTACCTTCCTTAACAATTCACCCAATATATTCTTAGTGAAAATATTGAGAATAACCTGTTCACTTTATTCAACTCTAAATCCTTACGCCGAACACCTAATTAATCCTTTGACGACCTTCAACAATTACTCTAAGGTGTGCTAGCTTGCATATGAACATAAAACTTCCTATCCAATATATTTGATCATGGGATGACGCTTCTTATTTGACATGTTTGAATCTTCAACCCCCATAGGTTACTATAAATAGGAAAAACGAGGTTCGAGATTGGGCTGGAATTGTTTTTTATTTCAAGATTCCATCAATGTACTAGCTGGGCATTTCAGGTGGTTATATCCTAAGAGACATGGAGGTTATTACTAATAGCGCTAACATGGTTAATCATTGTGATGACATCATTGATTCGACAAATGAGGCATAGAGTTGCCTAATAGACATTAATAATGTCGGGACCATGTACATGATCTTAAGATGTAAAAGAAGTGAATCATTTTAGACATGTGACTATGGGAGGCATGATCGGGAGGATAAAGACATTAACATCAGTTATTCTTGGAAGACTATGAGTCATGAAAAGGAAAACAACAATTGTTTCATTCCATATGTGCCTTGTTCTGCAATAGTAGGCCTCAAAGAGAAATAGCCAAGTACAAAACACCAGGCGTCTCTTGGAATGTAGAGCAAATCAGTTTAACTCGAAGTGAGAATATTCTGGCACCCTGAATGTGATATGGGTTTCAAAATACATGTAGTGGCATTACGCTCTTAACATTAACTAACACAAGGAATAGATATGCCACAAGCCAATGAGGATGAAAAAAAGAAGTTGGACACTTGTGATATTATTGTCATTCTGACAGTTTAACCCTTGCCAATAGTTGATCCTATATGAGAGGACTAGAGATACGACAAACGTGTCTTTCATATCAATATGCTCACGATATGTGCCAAAATATGAAAGCATCTAATTTCAACCTTTCACGAGTGAAATCACATAGCTAGGACATCTTAATATTGGGGTGAAATCATATATTGGTTAGAGAGAATGAACAATTTGCTATGAGCCAGACTTGTTTCTACCATAATAACTCTCAAGCTGCCATACCAGGCCACTTCATGGGAAACTACAATACTAGGAACAAAGTGAGCCACTTAGTGCGTAATGATCTAAGTGGATATGAAAGTCATACTGATATGGGCCAACAAAAAATATCTTCCCATGACATATTTGTGAAAATCTCAAATTTCCCAGAAATATTTTTGCGGACGAGTGACCCCTTTTAATTGACATGTACACATATGATAGGCGCTGAGACATGCTCTCATGTTACTACATAGTGAAAAGGATTCATGGTAATATTCACAAGGGAGTAAAGTGATTGTTCAACCCATAGGAGCCACATACACCGGAGAGCAAAATAGTGGTTGAAGAAGGATCTCAACACTAGGCCGCTATACGTTGGATTTGATACCACATAGGTAAATTTTATGACGGTGCATGCATAAGCATAAGTCAGAAGATGTTATCAATTTGAATCAGAAGGTCCTATAAGAAATTCATTAGGTATAGCACTTTGTTGAGAACTTGGCGAAATAAATGGGTAGTATTAGCCTAGGGTTATAACTCACTTCAAGGAAATAATTATAGAAGTCAATTCCACAAGATGTTGTAAATAAGTGAATTAGTGATAGAGTGGCTTCACGAATAATGCGTCTCATTCAGAAGGTAAGTACATGGAATGATTTGTGATTCAGCGTCTTGTTAAGACCATATTTTTGTACATATACAACAAGGAAAAATTATGCATGTTCATAATGATGTACTAAGGAGTGACTTACTTGATGACTTTAGGTTGATAGGACAGTACCTTAACTGATGCCCCTCGAATCCATATCCATAACATACATTGGTACCATAGTGACATACCCCCCGAATGACATCTCCTACATTTCACGCAACTAGTATGAGGTCAGCTAAGCTGTCTCGCCCCACTGACATGATATTTACCCTTTTTGCATAATTCATAAGAATACCTCTTATCTTTCCTCTAGGCCTTCACATCGGGATTAAAAATCTCTGTAACAGTTTTTTGTATAGGCCTTGGGTATTTCCCAAGCTTGCCACCCTTAACACACTCATGAGCATACTCACAACACGACGCAAAATGTTCTCGCCCGCATATCGGACACACTGGTCTAGGTGTACCCAACATATAGCATTTGTTCTTCTTGTGCCCTCTCATTCCACTACCATAACATATTTTAAGAGTCATCCAACACGTCCCCAAGTGGCGCTTCTTACAAATATATCATTCCCGCTTAATGGAACAAACAAACCTCTTTTGTTTCTTAGGTGTTCTTGCCACATGATCTGGTGGCGTGGTCACAAAAATAGAGACAAGGACATTTTCTCCTAGCAACTGGTTCTTTCATCCCCTCCTCGCTAGCTCAAACTCGTGGGTTACTCATATGGAAAAAGAGTCATGACGAGAAAATTAGCTTCCTACCCTGAGCTATATCGCACGATCTAGAGTACCAAAGAAGTGTGAAATTCCTAAATTTCCAAGTAGCCTCCTCATTATAGATGTGGTTGAAAACACACCGATACGAATGACTCTACTAGAAACGGCTCCAAGACATCCTAGGACACTTTAAAACCTGTCTCTAATAACAAGTTTGTCATGCCCCGAAATTGAGAAATGCGACCGGCGCTCAACCGAATGAACCCGGCCGTGCAAGCCTGTTAGATTTCCTTCTACCCAAACTCATCCATGAATAAAGAGGAGATGTACTCCATTCATCAAACATTGAAAAGATTTCATTAGCAACTCCTATTTCATTTCCATTAGCAACTTCGTTTATAATTTCCAAATTATTACAAGTTTTTAGATATAATGAAAAATATGTTTTCCAAAGATCAACATTTATAGTTGGATTGCCAACATCGAATACCACCCACAACCTGTCTACGGAGCCTCTAAGTGCAACAGAAGTGAAGAATGGAAGTGTCGGTGACAAGGCCCCGGCTATACCTCATAGTACAAAATACAATGTAAGATGACTTAAAGCCCGAAATAGAGTACGGCTCAACAAAACCTGCTGAATAGAGAGTGACTGCTAATGAGGACCAAAGCTGCCGCTGATGACTTACCTGAATCCATAGAAGATGTAGTACCCCTGACAAAAGGGACGTTAGTACATATAGAATAGTATTAGTATGTAAAGCTAACTGTCCTCTTTCAAAATAGAGTTCCAACAAAAAAACAACCATGGAAACAACAATCCACAATCAATGATATCCAATTTCCAAGTTAATACATATAAATTTCAAAAATACGAAGATAATATTATTTTTGGTTGGGAGATCTGTAGCACCGATATACCATTATTCACAATATCACCGTTCACAATACCAATGTTCACAAAACGAATACCACCGTACTTTTAGCATAGAGTCCGATCACGACCCGATCGGCTAGCACATCTCATCCGAGACATTGACCACAATCACAATTGCAATTACAATTTCAAGCACAATCACCACCATGTGTGCAGCATGGCATCCGATCACGACCCGATCGGCTGGGCCATGTCACCACAATGTCGTGTGGATTGACATCATCCTTTACTATCAATCATCTCATCCCAACTAAGTGGAAATAATTTTATCACATCAATCTCATCCCAAATAAGGTGAATAATCACAATCCACTCCTACACCGGCACGTGTCGTTTCGGGGTTAGGTTATTTCAACCTACCCTTCCTCGGCGACTATCCATACTCCCAAAATAAATTTTGGTTTGCACATAAATATAACATAAATACAAATATATTCTCCTCATCCTCTTTCATATTGTATAAATCTCCATTAGTACTTTCAACCAATCACAACAGCAATATTCCCTTGGCTCTTTTGACCATTCACAAGATTCATTATTCAAGGCACGGTGGCCGTATTTGATATTCCACACTTTCGTTTCATCTCTATCATGTATCATCATCATAAATATCAACACATATAATATTCCGGAAATCACAACTTTAAGTTCATTAGTAATGAAGACTTTAAACACAATGGATTTCTTTCCAAAACATGGAGTAAAATGGTTGGGAATCGAAGCACAAGTTAAAATCATAAACGAGTAACACATCATTTACTATTGAAACACTTTTCCACAAAAAAGGGCAATACACAATTTCCACCCAAGAATATATAAGAAGACAAAACACATTGAAACTACTTACAAAGCATAACATTAGTTAAAACAACCACATATGGGCATCCCCAATTCACTTATTTCACTTCCAACCATCTTTATAGATTATCAACAATAAGACATTTCCAATCAAGACTTTAGATACACATATGAGCAATTAAGAGTCTTAAGCATATTGAGTTTTTCTCACATGGTTTGGCATACTAGCTTTCATACGAAACATGACTCAAAGCTATAATATTTTAACACACATATCATTCTTAAACACATTCTCGAAGGATAACATAATGTGATAGGAACATTCAGAACACATTTTGAATACATAATTCTCGACACTTTGCTTACTCAGGATGATTGAATTTATTGGGATCAACTTGGAACATGAGAATAAGGAACTTGAACCAACCATACTTGAAACTTACGGGAACATCATGGAATTAAATTCTAAGAGAGTAGTTCAGCCAATATACCTCGCTTTAAACTTTCCTTTAATTACTACATTGTTCCAGAAAACCTACGAACTTCAATCTAATTAGAAACATAACAAAAGTGAACCATAATTAGGAATATATTCTTGGTCTCAGCTCATTAGAGCATTTTATCAAACACTAGGTGTGAAAATTTTTTACAAGGTTCTTCCACAAGATTTATTTCACTTCACAACCCAATCCTTACTTATTTGAACTCAACAATCTTGCCACAAACCTTATTAGTACATGCATGTATAAATAATACTCTTACACTGAAGAATCATACTCCACATCACCTATCTTTAACCCCAAACTCGAAATTGAAGACTAGGGTTTGATCCTTACCTCTTGAGTGAAGATCTTATGAGATTTCGTTGTTGGATTTCAAAGCATGGATAAGATCTTGATGAAAAAAGCACTTGAGCTTCTTCATCTCTCTAGAACACTCTCACTTCTCTTTGAAATTATCAGGTTTTTGTCTTCAAAATGAACCCCAAAGGCTATTTATCAAATTGGGGCCGGGTTATAAAAATATGAAAATGAACTCTCCGAACTAAGATCTACGGTCGCAGAATGGACTACAGAACGGGTATGCGGTCCGCACAATGGACCACAAAACTGGTGCCTAGAACTGGGCTAAATTGGTCAGCTTTGCGACTATTCTGCAATCGTAGAATTGGCCGCAGAATCACATTCTACCAGACTTTGGTAATTTTGTCATATCTTCTTGTAGGGGTGTCCAAATAACAAATGGTTTGAGGCGTTAGAAACTAGACTTGAAGGTCTTTCATTTGAAAGGCTAACTCCTTATATATATATGTTGATATGTTTGGTAAAGGTTTGGTCTTGTGCGTACTCATTTAGAACTTTAGTTTATTATGTAATTTCCAACTTGACTTACACTTAGGGCTCTCCTTAGAACCCGCATCACTTATAATATGCCTCGTACACTTATTATCATATCAAATTTATATCCTTCATATTAATAGTCCTTGTCTGCACACAAAATAATATACTTAGCACATATCAACTTTCTTAATAGCGTTTAAGTACTTCAAAATTATTTGGTGTACTACACAACAACCCAAACCTATAACCATTCATGCTTTTGTATCAAACCTATCAACTCATATCTGATGAACTTAGAGTCTGTAATCATTAATCCAATGTTATAATCAACTAGAGGATGAACGTTCAATCATTCTGAATTCGAGTTCTAGGGTTTCTTTTCTCAACAACAATGTCTCAATCGAATACCTAATGATTTTAATGGTTTACCCATATTAATAAGGTGTTAGTGAATTTAAATAAACTTAGAATCAACATTAGAACTTACCTTGGATGATGGAGAGACCTTGGAAGAAGTTGGATTCTAGAGATCTTCCCTTTCTATAGAACAATTATGGGTATGGGTATAGGGAACAAGGTAGGGCTTTAACAAAGACCCTTCAGGTGCGCGCCCATGCAACTGAGGGCCCAATAGCACACCTGAACGTTCAGCAAGGGCGGTGGTACTGCAACAAGTGCGTTGTCATGCACGTGATGGCTGAGCGCATAGCTGAGCATGCAGACTGCGCATTATCCAGTAAAGAATATGTAAATTATTACATGGAAATCCGTTCGGGCATTTGAAAGGACTACAACTTTAGTGTTTTATGTTTTCTTGAATTCCTAGCAGATTTTCACTTGATCAGGCTGGAAGACAGACCTTTCATAAACTTTGTCGATTTTATTGAATCTTATGCATGTCACTCTTTATACTCATGTTACACATCCATGCCTAATCCAAATATATGGAGTGTTACATAAAAATCTAGCTGAGGAAGGGAATAGCTTTGGGAAGAGAATATACTTGGGAGGAAGAGAAGTGATTTGAGAACTTCTGGGTGTCTGGGGAACAAACTGATCAGTTTTCGTGAGGTTTATTTGTTCTCTTAAAGACACCATCTCTTTCTGCTGCTACTGAATGAAATGGAAAAGAGAAGTACCCGGTGGACAAATATCGCACTGCAAGCTTTCTAACTTGTGATCTAAGGCTTTGATGAGTTCTGCATGCTGAGAAGGCTTCTCTACAACCTATTCAATGTTTTCTCAATATTTTTCCACTTTTCTAAGCATTTTATTGTGAGCGTGTGCACTATTTTTAAAAGTGTTATCTATGTTGTTCAAGATTCTATTTTGAGAAATAGAATTTTCGGACTGCCAATTTATTATTGATTCAATGTCACTAGATGGAGATTTTTATCCTAAGGGGAAAATAACATTCTTTTTGGGGATCTTGGGTGCATGATCTGCACCTTCTTCACTAAAATGTTCAAGAGGTGGAAGATCATGGGTATTGTAATGATGCGGCCGGTCTTTTTGTATATTGTAGCCCTGTTACACTTTTTATTGTCTCTTCTATGTTTATTTGTCGTTATGTGACTTTTGGGGTGGTTGGATTTGTCTTGGGGAAGTTTTGGAGTGAATCGGGACACTTAGACCCAATGTTGGAAGCTTAAGTTGAAACAATTAACAAGAGTTTGGATTTTGTGTTGACAACTATGCAATGGAATTTTAACGATTCTAATAACTTTGTATTGTTATTTTGGACTTAGGGGTATGTTTGGATATTGATTCGAAGGTCCGTAGGTTTGTTTAGGGCTTTTTGGTAAAAGTTAGAAAGTTGAAGGATTGGAAGTTTGAGAGGTTTGAGTGAGCATAGAATGTTTTGGTACAGGGTTTGGATTTTGGGTCCTGGAGTTGGATTAGGTCTGTTGTCTCATTTGGGACTAGTGTGCAAATTTTGAGGCCATTCAAAGTTTATTTGATGCGGTTCGGCAACATTTTTAGAAGTAGGAAGTTCATTTATTTCAGTAGGCTTGAACTGGGGTGTGATTCATGATTTTGATATTGGTTGATGTGATTTGATGCTTCGACTACGTTTATATCGTGTTTTAGGACGTGTTGGTATGTTTGGATGGTGTCTTGAGGGCCTTAGGTGCGATTCAGATTGAAATTTGGTCTTAAGGAAATGTTGATGGATTCAAGTCTGCTGTAAGCGCACCTACGAGGTGCTGGCAGTAGGTGCGGCAGATTATACGCTTCTACGAGGTTAGCTTGGTTGAGGAGTGGTTGCAGATATGAAGGGGTTCCTGCATAAGCGGATGCGCTTCTGCGCACGAAGGTCTGCAGGAGCGGGGTTTGGCTGGACGCTGGAAAGGCGCAGGTGCCAGGTAGGTTCCGCATCTGCGAGACCGTAGATTCGGTTAGTTGAGCACAAAAATGAGAATGGGTGTATATTTGGGAATCGTTAAGTGCGAAACAAGTACCGCAGAAGAGGTCCCAGAGGTGCGTTAATGTGGCCGCAAATGCATAAGGTCAGGGACTTAAGTGAAGCTCGCAAGTGCGAGATTTTGACCAGAGAAGCGGTGATTTTGATCATAGATGTGATTTCACTAACAGATCTTATATCTCAAAGGGTTTGGCATTTGTCACATTTTTGGAGTTGTTGAGTTCGGCTAAGGGCAATATGTGGAGTACTTTTCACCATAATCGAAGAGATAAATGATGATTCATCATTTTTATTGATAAATATTGATTATTACACCTTGTTTATGTTATTTTGAAGTGAAATTTGGGGGTTTCAGACTATGTTGTTGGAGAGTGAGATGTGATGACTTGAGGGTCCATTTGTGGTTGAAATTAAATGATTTTGGTATGGTTGGACTCGTAATTGAATAGGTGTTTGAAATTTGTGAATTTTGTCGGGTTCCGAAGTACGGCCCAGGGTTGACTTTTTGATTTTTGTTAAAGATCTTAGCTTTACATATGGAATCAATTCCCATAGCACGTATTGATTATATTAAGTTGATTTTACTAGATTCTTGTCGTTTGGAGGCCGATTAGTGAGGCAAGGCTTGTTGGAGTATTGATTAACGCATTTTGAGGTATGTAGCATTTCTAAACTTGGAATTGAGGATATTTATCCTTGGAAAATATGTTATTTGTGTTGTGTTGGGTTGACGCACATGTTAGGTGACAGGCGTGTGGGCGTGAACCGTGGTAATCATAATCCGGGTTGATTTGTTTTACTGTGTTGCTTTCAAGTCTTGTGTTATCCTTGTAATTCCTACTTGTTAGAGTAATTGAGTTTTGATTCATGCTAGAAATCATGTTTAGGCTATGTGCTTATTCGACTGAGACTTAATGACCCTATTTACATTGTTTGAGTTTTATGCGTTAACAGTAATGTTACACTTAGTCATGGTTCTTCGTTTGCATATCATATCTCAGTCTATTTTCATCATTCATTGTTACATCGCATGGTATCATTGTTGGGTTGAGTGGTATGAGATTGTGAGCGCTTGAGACTTGAGAGATTGATGATTGAGGTGGGCCTTAGAGCCGTGTTGAGAGTATTATTGTTGATCAGGCTGCACGCCGCAGTAGGCCATATTGGCTTTATTACTATTATTATTATGTGGATTGGGCTGCATCTCGCATCAGGCTTTATTGGCTTTGATTAGCGCTTGGGCAAGATCTGCCCCTGCGATGTCTGACATATCAATAGTTAGCGCAGGCACTGTGATATGTACATGTGCATTGGTGAGGGGCATTGATTCCAGACACTTGTACAGTGATGAGTGATTGCGTGCGTATGATGAGTGTGCATTTGAGACAGGCATATTGAGTATTTTGAGAGTGAGAGTACTTGGGAATATCACTGTGAAATCATTCATTTGACATGCATATTTGACATATAGGCATAGAGATGTACCATCCTTCATGCTAGCTGTAACTAACTTGTTCCTATCAGTTTTGGGCTTCAATTGTTTCACTTGAAATCATGTCTAAATTTCTGTAATATGAATGAGTCGACTATGTTAATTCCTTTGTGATATGTATTATTATTGTCCTTATTATACTTGTGTTTTTATTACATTGGAAGCTGACTGTCTTCTTCTGAGCTCGTGGCTTCTTTCAGCCCAAGATTAGTTTTGTTATTTATTCAGTACATGGTTTCGATTGTACTCATACTACACTCTGCACTTCGTGTATAGATCCAGATGCATCAGCATGTAGTGATCGCTAGATCCGTGCTAGTACCTGCTTGGAGACTTAGAGGGTGCTATGACGTCAGCATGCCTTGACTCTCGTTTCCTTTATTTTCTTCGGTACTATTCTATTACACAGACGTTTCTACTAGGGATTTGTTTATGTTTGAGAATCAGTAGTTCACATGTACTCATTGACACCAGATTTTGCGATGGTTGTAGAAATATTTGAATTATTTTTATCAGATACTTATGATATATTCAAATGATTAATATATTATGGNTTCTTCTGAGCTCGTGGCTTCTTTCAGCCCAAGATTAGTTCTGTTATTTATTGAGTACATGGGTTCGATTGTACTCATACTACAGTCTGCACTTCGTGTGCAGATCCAGATGCATCAGTACGTGGTGATCGCTAGATCCGTGCTAGTACATGCTTGGAGACTTAAAGGGTGATATGATGTCAGCATGCCTTGACTCTCGTTTCCTTTATTTTCTTCAGTACTATTCTATTACAAAGACAATTCTACTAGGGATTTGTTTATGTTTGAGAATCAGTAGTTCACATGTACTCATTGACACCAGATTTTGCTATGGTTGTAGAAATATTTCAATTATTTTTATCAGATACTTATGATATATTAAAATGATTACGATATTATGAGACCGTTGGCTTGCTGGCAAGTAGTGTTAGGCACCATCGCGGCTCCGGTGGGAGTTAGATCTTGACAAGTTAGTATTGGAGCACTAGGTTGCTTAGGTCTCATGAGTCATGAGTAGGTGTAGTAGAGTCTTGCGAATCAGTACGATGAATTCTGTACTTATCTTTGAAAGTCTACCGAACTACTAGGAAACTTCACTTTCTTGCATTTACCCACTCAATGTAGTTGTATGTTTCTCCTCCCAATTTCCTACTCTTCTCGATAACTAGCACGGTATGGTTGGTGTAGATAGGGTTGCTTCCATCGGCATGAATAATTATCTCTTGATGATTCCTCTCAAACTTCACAACCTAGCACAAAGTAGAAGCGACTGCCCCATCTACGTGTATCCATTGTCGTACCGATAACAAGTTGTAGATAGAAGATATGTCTAGTACTTGGAATTCGACATCAAAGCAGGTCGCGCCCATCTGTTTGATCAAGATTGATTCCCCAATACTGCCTCTCTCAGATCCATCGAACACTTTTAAATTAATGCTTCCCATCTGTTTCTCATGCAGGCCTTTTCAAGTCTTTTCAAAGTAGTTAGTGAGCATATGTTCAGGCACGAACCTCCATCTATCAGGGCACTAGCAATGAACTTGTCTTCAAATTAAACAGTGATGAGCAACGCTTTGTTGTGACTCAACCCTTCCAGCGGTAGCTCACTTCGTGGAAAGTAATTTTGTGACTCTCCAGTACCTGTCCTACCATGTTAGCCATCTCCCCGCTAGTGATACTGGTAGACACATAAGCTTCACTTAATACCTTAATAAAGGCATTCTTGTTTCACGCCCCGACCTCGGGGAGCGCGATCGGCGCTCAACCGAGATAACCCGGCCAAGCAAGCATGTACAATGCCTTTTACCCGAACATACCCATGCATAAAGTGAAGATATATTCTCATTAATTAGACTGAGAAGATCATGTGAACAACACCAAATTAATTACCAATAATTTGTTACATCCCGTACTTTAACATTACGATGAGTCGTAGTAATCCATATGAGCTTGAAGGGATTATGACCCCGTAAGTTTAACAATCTTGATACCGTTATATACATTTGATATGATATTTTTAGTGGAACATTTTTGTAAAAGAAGGTTTGAAAAAATATGATTTTATATAGTTATTAATATTACTACTTTCGAATATGCTTTAAATTATACACAAAATATGAGAAAGTTTATGAGATTTTCTTTATTATAAAGATAGAAATTATTTTCTCACAAGAAAAGAAGGTTATCTTTTTACCATTTTATGCATTAAGCGTATATAAATTTGTACTCTTTATATGAGATTAGGAAAATTAGAAGTGAAGAAAATATATGTATTTTTACATGGATGTTTTAATGAAATAACAATGTATGTATTGATTTTATATGGTACCATGATTTATTAATATTTTAATATTTTAATAGTAGTACTTTATGATGAGGACAAGACTATTTTTGAGGTTATAATTATTTATGATATTTATAACAAGTGATAAGTATGTTTCGTGAAGGTCATAGGGTAAACGAGTTGAAAAAAATGAGTTTCATCGAAATTTGACATTTTGGGGTAATTCTTAATTATGTGGATAATTGGGTAATTAGTAATTTTTAGTGGGAGATTAACATGTAATTAGAAATGGGTGGATAATTATTGGTGGAAAGATCACCCTCCAAACGTGGCAGCAAGGGATAATGTTTGCCAAGACCAAACCATGACTCTTTAGTTTATATAATAGGTGTCATATTTAGAGTAAATTGTGGTTACTCTACAGTGCTTGGTTTATTATAAATGTCAAACCATGTGCCAGATATTTGCTCCTATCCCACCCTCTGTTTGTGAATCTAGTGGTGAAGAAATTTATCCATACTATGTCAGTTGATATTACTTTTGGTTCAATATCCATTGGGGCTATTTGTACCTGAATGACACCTCTCTTCTTGAATACAATTTCAATGAGACATACATCATTTACTTGGGCAACTTTTGCCTTGAGTTTACTTTTGAATTGTGAAATACTCTATTGACTGTAGGTCAAATGAAAATAAAGAGTGCTTAGAGAACCGGATGTGATTTCTAAGGATCATAGTGGGATTAAAAGAAAGGGATGGTGTATGGATAGTTGGATACCGTTATGCCACAACGGTACAATCTTTCTCAAGAATATCATACGGATTTTCCCCTACTCCAATCTTGTCATCATGTGTTTTGTCGCAATTGTCGTGTGTTAGAAGGATTGTCAAGAGAATCGGCTCAGGTATGTTAAGGTTATCCCTCATTTTCTTTTGGCATGATCCAAGTAACGATACGTAAACGTAAGTACCTCATTGTCCGATTGCTATTACCTTTGTTTAGTTGGGATTTATAATTATAGTTTTTAAATAGAGATAAGCGATCCTATTCGTAAATTTAATATTTAGCTGAATTTTAGAACTTGAAAAGAAAAAAACAAGCTAGTCTTAGATTTTCCCCCCTAGTATAATAATATTCAGGAAGTAATAAACAGTGAAGAGAAAGAAGTTTTGATCTAAGAAAGTGGACAATATTTTAGAATGGACTAACAAAGTAGGACGGTGATGAAGCACATTGAAGTTATTATATCTATTTTCTTCCAGATAAAGGAGTGCAGTGAGTCAATTAATTATCTCATACACTTTGAAGATTTGGAGAAAGCGATGTATCCGTTCAGATTCAAATTTTATTTGGGCAGTCATGCATTTATATATGTACATTGATCCATGACCAGATGGCGTTATATATGCGTATATTATATGTATATGGGATATGGGAAAAGGTTACGGCATTATATATGCACCACCACCTGATCAGTTGGTATACGTTGATGATTTTGCACACATAGGCTGATATGATATGATGAGATGCCCTCAGATACTTGATGATGTTATGTACACATAGACCTATGAATTATATGACATTTATACGCATATGCATGACATTATAAATATTTCATGATTTGCAGAGTAATCCAGACTTACAGGTTGAGTCCTTTACTCCATGTTTCTTTTATGTCCTTTATATATTGATTTACATGCCTTACATACTCGGTTCATTATTCGTACTGATGTCCTTTTGTTGTGGACGCTGCATTCATGCCTGTAGGTATAGGTAATCAATTTGACGAGCCCTCAGAGTAGACGAGGTTAGCATTCAGCGAAGGATCGATAAGACTCCACCTCATTCGGAGTGCAACCGAGTCTATGAGTCATCATATTAGAGTTTTGCTACAGACTTATCGGTAGGCCAGAACCCTATCCCATTTGATGTCAACTAATCTTAGAGGCTTTGTAGACAGAGGTACATTTTATACAGTATGTCAGAGGCCTTGACGGCCCATATGTATTCATGTTTTAAGGAAGATGGTTTATTGATACAGTGTTTTTCCACTTACAAATGTACATTATGAGTAGTGGCCATGTGGGCCCATGATAGTTACAAAAGGAATGAGTTCAGCCAACTCGACCTATGTATGTTCTAGTTTTGGTCGAATGATCATGAGTTTAAGTGTGGTTCGCTCGGGACAGTGCGCACTGGGTGCCAGCCACGCCTACATAGGTTTGGGGCGTGACATAATTACGCCATTTATAAGTATCCAAAATAATACATTACACATTCATAGTTTAGGAGTGGAACGCATGATACAATTACAACATTGCTAGTTTGACTTCCCCATAACCAAGGTACAACCCGCGTTATGTCTACGGAGCCTCTAATAGATACAAAATGAGTAGCATGATAGTACCGGCAACAAGGCTCTGGTTGTACCTCAAAACAATATACATAGAGGACAGGAGATAGAAGACCCCGAAATGAAGGGGGCTCACCAAGTCAGTTGAGGAGAGGGTGTACTGCCATCACTGATCAATATAGCCTGTTGTGGAACCACCTTCATCCATTAATGATGCAGCGCCCCCAGCAAAGGGGACGTTAGTACATATGGAATAGTACTAGTATATAAAACTAAACACACTCTCAATAGAACGAGTAATAGTAAATTTAGAAGGAAACATGAAATCAACAAGAGCCTTAAACAGTATTAAAGTGCCAACTTAAGAAAAAGA